>JXCR01124696.1:6049-19864 GCA_002079205.1 Phalaenopsis hybrid cultivar | reverse complement strand
TATATATATAACAAATTCCCATCCAGTAACCACACTCAAGAAACCTGGGGACTCTAGAATATGGACTAAACTCCTTAAACTCAGAACTACTACTGAAGATTTATTCATTTTGGAATTTGGGGAAGGAAAAGTTGAATTCTGACTAGATAATTGGTTACTTGATGGCAAATTGGATCCTTCTACAAATCTAAACCATCCTTCAGCCTTCCAACTCAGAATTGCTAGGCTAGTCAGCAATGGAACAAATATCTGTTGGCTTCTATGGTGGAACCTGAATAATTGCATCAAATCACCCAAATACCTATAACTCCCCAAATTCCAGACAGAATAGTGACCCAGAATCCTCATCATATCTTTCTTACTAAATTTGCTTACTACACATTATATAAATGGCCTTCACAAGATTGGGGTAAAGCTATGTGGGTGAAATTTCATAGCCCTTTTATGTCCTTCTTTGCTTAGAGATGCTTCCACAAAATCATTCCTACTGATGATATCCTCAAACTCAAGGGGTTAAAAGGCCCATCAAAATGTTGTCTTTGTTTCCATTAGGAGGAATCATTTTCTCATCTCTTCTTCTCCTGTCCTACTGCCAAGGATGTCTGATTACAGGTTATTTTCAAAATAAATCTCCTAGCTCATCATAGTCATTGTGACAACTTTATTGACTATTGGAGACTGTGGAAAGACAATAAGGTAGAAATCATTCCTTTCATCATTACTTGGTTCATTTGGATGGCAAGGAATGGCAACAAATATGATGGTTGTTCTACTAATTTTGCTCAAATCAGCATCAACTGTCACTCATTTATTTTTAAGATCATTAATTTCATGGGATACAAGGTTAGAAACTATGAGTGGTCATACAACAAGGATCCACAGAGCTCACTTTCTTCTCCTTTAACATTACTTTAGTCCATTGGAGGAAACCTATGCATCCCTGGATTAACATCAACACTGATGGCAATTTCAAGAGGAATAGTGCTGACATTGGGGGGATATTCAGGAACCATACAGGGAGGTGCCTCTTGTTTTTTTAGTCTCCTATGTTGGCCATTAATGCTTTACATGTTGAAACTCTATCTGTTGCCTGATCCATCAAAAATGATGTTGTCATGGGTTGGAATCATCTACACTTAAAGCTGGACTCTTCATGGCTGGTTCAAGCTTTTGAGGAGAACCTCTCTCTCCTCTAGTTCTTAGTCTCTCTTCTCAATCAGGTTACCAATATGATAGCTACTCACAATATACAAATTTATTGGAGCCACAACCTTAGGGAGGGCAACAAGTGTGCTAACTGGCTAGCTTGATAGGGTGACGTATCCTTGGTTCAAAGATTGATGTACTCCCTCCTTTAGAGCTTACTTTTTTGATATGGGGAGATCTTTCTTCTCTTCCTTATATTAGATGTACAACTTCTTCCTGACATTAATGACATCTTAATATTTTATATAAATAAAACAACAAAAATATATTTTTTGTTCTTATGTGAGTGCTTACTTTTATAATTGTTACTTGTATTTGTGTATGCAAATATTAGGATCTAAAGCATTACTACCTTATGATTTGAAATTAGAATGAATTATAAGAAAAATTCTAAAACAAAAAGAACATAAGAAATGGAAACAATTTAAATAATCAATGTATGGAAAATGAACATCAACAGAGACCGTTAAGAGACTATGCTAACCCTACAGTAGATGAAATTCACTTGACTATACAAACTCCTGTTTTAGCTACTAATTCATTTGACCTTAAATCTGTTATTATCAAAATGGTACAAAATAATCAGTTTGAGGGAACACCATCTGAAGATCTGAATTTACATCTTGCTATTTTTCTAGAATTGTGTGCTACATTTAAATATGACAGAGTGTTGAATGATGACATCAGACTTAGAATTTTTTCTTTTTCATTAAGGGACAAAGATAAGATGTGGTTAAACTTTTTAGCACCTAGATCAATCAGAATTTGGGGAGAATTATCTCAGAAATTTTTGGCTAAATATTTCCCACCTTTAAAAAACTTTTAAGCCTAGAAATGATATTACATCTTTTTATCAATTTAAAGGAGAATCAATATATGAAGCTTGAGAATGATTTAAAGATCTCCTTAGGAAGTGTCCACACAATGCTTTACCAGATTGGTTAATAATTCAAACATTTTATAATGGATTAGTGGGATCTCTTGGATCTATTATTGATGCGTTGCTGGTGGATCATTAATGTCAAAACCATTTGATGAAGCATATTCATTAATTGAAGAGATGGCTACTAATAATTTTCAATGGCCCTCTGAAAGAAAATAAATTTTCTATAGACCTTATTATCCTTCCAGTTTTAACAACAATTCACAATTTAAGGAAAAAAAATTGTCTATGGAAGAATTGGTATTACAAATGAGTAATTTATTACAAAGTCAGAGAGCAAAAATTAGAAACATTAAAATCAATTAGGGCATATTGATACTGCACTTAGTAGTAGGCCTCAAAAAACTCTTCTGAGTAATGATGAGATTAATCCTAAAGACCATAATAAAGAGCAAATCAAAGTTGTATAATGTCTATAATTTGTAATTTAATTGAAAATGGAATATAAGTTTTTATGAATGACTTTTTCATTATCAGAACTTTGTTTGAATCATGCTTAAATAATTTAGAAAAAGTTTTAGAATGATGTGTAAAGATAAATTTAGTATTGAATTGAGAAAAATGTCAATTTACATTTACAGAAGGTATTATACTTGGACATAAATATTCTAAAAATGTTATGGAAGTAGATCCGGTGAAAATTCAAGCTATAGTTAAACTACCTCCTCTTACTACAGTGAGAGGGGTTAGAATTTTCTTAGTACATGCTGGTTTCTACATGCAATATATTAAAAAATTTTCAAAAATTACTAAGCCTCTATGTCAATTATTAGAAAAAGATTCAAAATTTGGCTTCAATCAAAATTGTATTAATGCCTTTGAATTATTAAAAGAAAAATTAATTCATGCTTCTATAATAGTTTCACCTCATTGAGAGAAACCATTTGAGCTAATGTGTGATGCTAGTGATTATGCAATTGGGGATGTATTAGGGCAAAGATATGACAAAATTTTTAAAATTATATATTATGTAAGTAGAATTCTAAATGAAGCTCAAATTAATAATATCACTACTAATAAAGAGTTATTGGCATTTTGTTTATACTTTTGATAAGTTTAGGTCATGTCTAATTGCAGCTAAATGTATTGTGCATACTAATCATTCTGTTATAAGATATTAATTTCAAAAAAGGATGTGAAACCAAGATTAATTATATGGATCCTTTTGATGCAAGAATTTGATTCTGTGGTTGTAGATTGGAAAGGATCTGATAATAAAATAGTGAATCATTTATCTAGGTTGGAACAGGAAAAATCATTTAATTATGAAAGTGAAATTAATAAAAAATTTTCTGATGAACATATGTACACTATTAATGAATAGCATGTGACATGGTATGCGAACATAGTGAATTATATTTTTAGTCATTTTTTACCCTATGGATTGATAATGCAACAATAGAAAAAATTTATTCATGATGCAAAATTTTACTTTTGGGATGACACATATTTATATAAGCAATGTAAAGATCATGATATTCAAAGATGTATATGAAGAAACTGAAAAAACTATTCAAAAATATCATGATTCTGAATTTAGGGGATATTTTAAAATTTTTAGAACAACATATAAAATTTTATAATCTAGATTTTATTGGCCTACTATATTTAGGGATGTAATACATATAAAAAAACATGTGATTGATGTTAGCAAGAAGGAAATATTTCAAAAGGAAATGAAATGCCCCTAAATTTTACATTGGAAGTTAAAATTGTTTGTGTTTGGGGATTGAATTTTTGGGGAACATTTTTACCTTCTTTTGGAAATTTATATATATTAATTGCAGTATACTATGTTTCCAAATTGATCAAAATAGTTGCTTTACCTCAATGTGATGCTGGGAGTATTTCAAAATTTTTATTGAAAAATATTTTTCAAGATATGGAATTCCTAGAGTAATCATTACAGATAGAGGATCTCATTTCAGGAATAAAAGAATTAAAAAATTGGTTGTAAAATATAATATAAAGCATAAGATCTCCACTGCTTATCATCCCTAGACAAGTGGTCTAGTAGAACTATCTAACCATGAAATTAAAGGAATCTTGGAAAAAACTATAAATCCTAACAAAATGGATTATTCTGCTAGATTAGATACTACATTATAAGCTTACAGAATAACTTATAAAACTCATATGGGAATTTCTCCACATAGACTTATATTTGAAAAGACTTGTCACTTACTAGTAGAATTGGAGCAAAAATCTTATTGAGCTATTAAATAATTTAATTTTGATTTAAAATATGCTGATGAGAAAAGATTATTGCAACTGAATGAGCTCTAAAAATTCATAAATGAATCTTATGATAATGCTAAGATTTATAAAGAAAAAATAAAAAACTGGCATGATTGCAAGATAATAAGAAAGGAATTTGAACCTGGACAAGAAGTTTTGTTGTATAACACAACATTGAAATTATTTCCCGGAAAACTTAAGTTCAGGTGGTTAGTGTCATTTAGTGATAAGAAAGTCTACCCATATGGAGCTGTGGATATTGAAGATCCAAAAACTAGAAAAGTATTTAAAGTTAATGGGCAAAGATTAAAACCTTATTTTTTTGAACATAGACCAATTTTTAAAGAGGTTTTAATATTGGGTCACCCAGAGTAAAAATTGAGTACATTGGCCGATAACGTTAAACCAAACTCTTTGTGGGAGGCAACCCATAGTTATGTGTGTAATTTTTTTCATTTTGTTTTTACGTAATATAAGCTCTTATGATTAAATTCTATGTGCTTTAGAGACTTACATGTAAAGAAAATTCATAAAAACATTTTAAACATTCAATTTTATGGAAGGTATGAGAATTATTTTTGGCCTTAAGCAAAACGATGCAAAAAGTGCACTGGCGCCTAGACATCTAAAATGATGCTTAAGATCCACTTTCTAGAAAGCCCAGTGCCTAAGCATCAGAATCAGGAACCTAGGAACTGCAATTGGAAAAATCTCCCCGGAACATTTTATTGACTTTTTGTGCAAAATTTTCTTTATATAACTCCTAAAACATGTCAATTGGAGTTACATTAAATTAGTAGAGAGGGAGATGATTCACTAATCTTGTTCCTATGGCCTCCAACTCCAAAGAAACTTCCAAATATGATATTTTCAACTGTTGAAAGTTCATTAGTTTTGATGCGCAGAGGTTGCATGAAAAGATCCTTATAAAGAAGAGGTTGATCAAGGAAAGGGGTTTCGTGAATCTAGGATTCAATACTCTTAGTACTATTCTGGAAGAAATCATTGTGCAAAGGCGATGGGAAGTACTATACTACACCACTGTGGCCGTAGTAATTCCTGTTGTGAAGGAATTTTATGCAATTCTTCATGTGATAAATTAAGTAGTTGTCTATGTTCGAGGTAGGTGGGTACCTTTTACTCCTTCAAGGATTGATGATTTGTTCTTGATTGAGAACGTTCCAATTTGTCATTATGCCAACTTCGTCCCTACAAGAGACAATACAAATGAAGTTTTTAGATTCTTAATGGATGAAGAGGGAACATGGGAGATAATAGATAACAATAATTAAATCTTTCCCTCTTCATTGTTAAATTCTGCATCGAAACCTTGGCATATCTTTATTTCGGTAAAATTTATCCCTACTACAAAAATCAGTAAAGTGACGAAGGAAAGTATTATATTGAACTACTATATTTAAATTGGAATGCCTATCAATGTGGGTGCAATAATAGTAAAATCTACTCTTGGTTTGATTTTGAAGAGGTCTAATCTTGGTCTTGGGCATCCATCCGCAGTATTTTTACTTTATAGCCAATCACAAGTTCCATATAAAATTAGGAAAAAGTGTTTCTTCCTTGGAAGCCCATGGACCCAGTATTAAACTGTGATTACTTTTAAATGGAAAATCAGATGACAAAAATGTTCTTATGGATCAATCATCTCAAAATTCATCACATATGCGTCAAATATTTTCAAAGAGTTCATTTGCTATTTTGAAGAAGACTAAGAAGTTTGAGATGAGATGACTAAAATTTTGAATGTGATTAGCAGTATTTATGATCAGTTTGACCATCTGGATTGGAGAATTAAGGAGCAATTTGATCACATTGGACTTATGGAAGAGGCCACTGTGCTTATCTATAAGAAAAATGTTTGGATTGAAGAACACTAGACTAATGAATTACCTTACTGTCCTTCTATAACTTATTTATGCATCACCAATCCATGGGTGACCTTAGAGAAGATGATAGTACTGAAGATGAAGATTTGTAGCAACTCTAAAGTTTGAACTTCTGGTTTATAAGAGCTTATTTATCTTTAGTTATGTTTGATTTCTCTAGTTTTCAATATCATACATAGTGTGTTTGCTTTTAGTATTTGATTGTTTAGTTTTTCAGAGTTAGNCAACTCTAAAGTTTGAACTTCTGGTTTATAAGAGCTTATTTATCTTTAGTTATGTTTGATTTCTCTAGTTTTTGATATGATACATAGTGTTTTTGCTTTTAGTATTTGATTGTTTAGTTTTTCAGAGTTAAGTGTTATTGGTGTGATTTTTATGCCACATTTTATGTGTGATTTCAAAATGCTTTTTTATAGTTATTTGGATTTATATATTAAAATGTGAAGTTTATTGTTGTTTGTAAAAATTTGATGTTAGTAAGTTACTTAATTATGAAAATTAAAGGGAATTTAAACTAATTAGAAGATGGAGAGCTTTGGTGTACAATGCTTTTTACAAAAAAAATTTGAAAAATGAAATTTTGAGCATTGACACCTACACGCCAAAACCGACACCTAGGCACCAAATAGGCTGAATCATTAAATCTATGAACATAAACATTGCTTGTCTTTTTTTCTTCTTTGGATCATCTTCTACCTTGCGACTAGGGGCAAATAACCAACTAGGGCTTGCAAATACTCGGATTTGAGGTGATTTTGGGGCTAGAAATTCTTGGATTTCATCTTCTTTTGGTAAGAGCTTCACATTAACCTAGAAACTTTTATTTTTGTGAGGTATTTCTTCTACATTGTGAAAACTGAAAATTACAAATTTTAGAGAAATTTAGTGAAGACTACATGGTGTGAAGTTTCTTAGCCAGAATTTTGATGTTAGGATTTTACTTTATTTTGAATTTTTAGAACTCATATGGCTCCTTATATAAGGAAAATAAAGGGAAAGGAGGCTTGTGACATGAGAAAATTTGTAAACATTACGGCCCAACATCATTATAATACTTAACTCATGATAAGGAAATTTATTCACGAACGAGCATTTTACAATCTTGACGGTCCTATTAAAGGATTGATTGTTGCAAGAAATTGAGAAACCTTCTGCTATTTCACTGTTGTAGCAATTGTCTTGATTGTTCAAAAATTCTATGCAAACCTAATGCAAGCTACGGATGATCAAGTATTTGTTCAAAGTAAGAATGTTGAATTTATCCCTGAAAGGATTTATGCATTATATGGGTTGAGGGATGTGTTTCATTGTGAATATACTACATTTGATACATCTGATTTTGCATCGGACGAAGTTATAGCTTATCTGACTGATGGAAGCGGAGTTTGGAAAATTAAGAATGATCATAAGGTAAACTTCTCTACTCTTAAGCTAAATGATCAATCTAACGCTTGCCATTATTTTATTTCTGTTCGACTCCTTCCAATAAATCATCTAAGCAAAGTTGCTNATTAGAAGATGGAGAGCTTTGGTGTACAATGCTTTTTACAAAAAAAATTTGAAAAATGAAATTTTGAGCATTTACACCTACACGCCAAAACCGACACCTAGGCACCAAATAGGCTGAATCATTAAATCTGTGAACATAAACATTGCTTGTCTTTTTTCTTCTTTGGATCATCTTCTACCTTGCGACTAGGGGCAAATAACCAACTAGGGCTTCCAAATACTCGGATTTGAGGTGATTTTGGGGCTAGAAATTCTTGGATTTCATCTTCTTTTGGTAAGAGCTTCACATTAACCTAGAAACTTTTATTTTTACCAGGTATTTCTTCTACATTATGTGAAAACTGAAAATTACAGATTTTAGAGAAATTTAGTGAAGACTACATGGTGTGAAATTTCTTAGCCAGAATTTTGATGTTAGGATTTTACTTTATTTTGAATTTTTAGAACTCATATGGCTCCTTATATAAGGAAAATAAAGGGAAAGGAGGCTTGTGACATGAGAAAATTTGTAAACATTACGGCCCAACATCATTATAATACTTAACTCATGATAAGGAAACTTATTCACGAACGAGCATTTTACAATCTTGACGGTCCTATTAAAGGATTGATTGTTGCGAGAAATTGAGAAACCTTCTGCTATTTCACTGTTGTAGCAGTTGTCTTGATTGTTCAAAAATTCTATGCAAACCTACTGCAAGCTACGGATGATCAAGTATTTGTTCAAAGTAAGAATGTTGAATTTATCCCTGAAAGGATTAATGCATTATATGGGTTGAGGGATGTGTTTCATTGTGAATATACTACATTTGATACATCGGATTTTGCATCGGACGAAGTTATAGCTTATCTGAATGATGGAAGAGGAGTTTGGAAAATGAAGAATGATCATAAGGTAAACTTCTCTACTCTTAAGCTAAATGATCAATTTAACGCTTGGCATTATTTTATTTCTGCTCGACTCCTTCCAATAAATCATCTAAGCAAAGTCGCAAAGGAGAGAGTTACTTTAAATTTTTGTATTCAACAAATGATGAAAATAAACATCGATGCTCTAATCTATCGGAATGCCCATACTTCTTCTAGAGGTGGAACTACTAGAGGTTTATGATGCCCAGCTTTAATTTTTATTCTATGATCAAGCAAGAGTGGGGTATGATAGATGTGAATAATTAATACAACCCTTTAAATCTATCAGTATGCCTAGTGTTCATACATATGAGTTACATGCTGGACCAAAAGCTAGGGGTAGTGGCAGTGATATACCTTCTACTTCAGCTTCTCGACCTTCTACATCCCACACAACTTCTTTACACAATGTTATGGAGCAGTTACTTATTCAGCAGGGGTGATATCTTAGCTCTCATAAATCAAATGAGAATAATGGAAGCTAGGATTTATCATAATCATTAATACATGCAAAGAAAGCGGATTATGAGATTGCTTATAATGAGGCTCTGGCAAAGTACTTGAGGGGCGATTATAATGTAGAATTCCCTACTTGACCCCGCTTTACACCCTACGAGCCAAAAGTTNCAGTTTTAGCATCTTTACTAACGAAGTTCTCATCATTTTTTTTTCATATAGTTCTTCTAAGTATCCTTTGTATAACGAATCACAATTATTCTTGAAATGAATAGGGAACCAAAACTCTTAAACTTAAGTACTAGATATTCTTATATTTTTTAGTTTTAACGTAAGTTATTAAAAGTTTTTCAAAAGTCTTACTATTGTCTTTATAAACAAAAACTATAGAAGATGTTAAGTGATGCTCACTACCTAAAGTCATATTTTTTTGTAGTAAAAGAGTTATTTGAGGACAAATAACAGTTATCTTCTGGGGATTTTGATACACCAAAAAAATATTCAATTTTTCATATGTATTTAAGGCTTATATTTAGTGATATTGCACATTAAAGGAAGGTATTTTCATGTTTTAATGCTGGTATACTAATTCTAGGCATTTGGAGCTTAAAAGATGCAGAAAGTACAAAATTTGGAAACAAAAGTGGAGTTTTCATAAAATTGAACTGGCACCTAAGCACCAGAAAAGGCGCCTACGTGCCAGAATATAGAGAAGATGGCGCTTATGTGCTAGATTTCAGTGCTTAGGCACCAAAGACAGTTTTTTTTTATAAATGCATTGAATTTGGACGAATTTTGAAGAGGTGCCTATGGAGACTCTTAGAAAATTCATCCCTACATTATAAAAGTGTGCTTTTATGTTAGAATTCTATCTGGCCTAAGTTTTAAAGAATGTAAGTGAGTGGGGCATAAGTAGCATGGTGTGGGAGAGTGTGGCAAGTGTCTCTAAGAGTTGTAAGAGGAGAGGAAAAGTGAGAGATTTCTTCTTCTTTACATTTTAAAGAGAGATTTGAGTGTTATTGTAAAGAGAGAAAGAGATTCAAAGGAACTTCAAGGAATTTGCTTGGAGAAGAGATCGACTTAAGTTGTTTTACTTTTCTTTCTTGTTTTGTAAACTTATTTTTATATATATAATCCATGCTATGTTGTATCTTTCTCATGAATTATGAGTAGATTTTCTTATCCTTCTCCCTACAAAGAGAATCGGTCATGTGATGAATCAAGATTTTTGTGCAATATTTTAATTTCATAATTATGATGATTAAGACTTTGAACTTCATTTACTTGTCGATCTGACCAATTGAATTGTTAAATTTTTTTGTGAAACATACGATCTGAGAGGGCTATTCTTTCTACAACAAAGTAAAAATCACATTTGATTTCATGGATGAGAATGTAGTCCATGGGGTTGAGTGCAATAAAATAAGGAAATATTCATTGATGGTCCTATAATTGGAGATTTTATAGTAACAGACTAAAATCCCCAATTTGGTCCAGAAATTTGGAAACTAAAGAGAGATGTTAGCCCTTAAGCAAGGGGAATGTGGGAACTCTAAAGTGGGAGCCAATATCATCTTAGCCTAACCGCAAATTTAAGGACTAAACACTGGATTAACCATTATTCTTTATCGCTTGTAGAAAGGTTAAAGAATAAAATTAATCACAGTTGGCACAATATAATTTTCTTCAATTTGATAATTCACTGACTATAATCTGGATGTAAGGGGAATGATGCTTTCTTAAATTTGAACTCTTCATCACAAAACATAGTTTAGTTTTTAGTAAATTTAGCTTTGAAGTTTAGAGATTAGTGTAGTAAACGTAGTGTTTTTAGTGACATTAAATAAATTTTGACTTATTTTCTTATTTAAGTTTTATATAGTTTAAATATTATGATTTTGCTTGATTTTCTAAACAAATTTTTAGCTCCCTATGAGATCGATACTTAAGACTCCATTAGATGCCCTGTTTTACTTGAGTTATACGTATACTTGCATTTGTAACCTAGTGACGATTTGAAATTAAAGTACACCTTAATTCACTAGGAGTGGTAGCTTCAGATATTTAAAAGGAGAAAACTTATTATAATGAAGTAAATTTTATTATGATTAATCAGCATATTTTTTAGAATAGCTACCTTGTTTATTGTGGTGTTGACAAATATTTAAAAGCATAAAAACCCTGCATGAGTCTACTACACAAATAATCAATAAGATCCATCCCAAAACATACATCTTCATTTCTCAAAGAATGAACATCATAGCTTTTAGCACATTAAAAGTAACCTCATGATCGTTTACCCTCATAGTTAACTCACCTTTTTACACATCAATCATGGCTCAGCCAATGGCTAGTAAAATTCTTCTGTTGGTGTTATTTCGGGGATGATTTGGTTGTGGGGTTGCCCGTAAGAAGCTGTCGGTCACCGGAATCAAAATCTCGTCGCCCGCTTCGGAAGGACATTGAAGTATGAAATCAAACTGACCCCATATTTTTCGTAGTTTAAAATGAAAGAGCACTGTACCTAAAATCCTGTATCTATCCTGAAGGATAAACACAAACATTAAGGATGAGACTCGATCAAATAAACTAAGAAAAGTATGACGTCCGTTTGGTCTGCGAAACCATTGTATTTGCCGAAAAGTTTCCCTATTTAATATAAATGATTAAATAGGGTTTATATTAAGCTGGGTTTGAACATGCTTCCTATAAGGGCAAGCCCCTATAGTTAATTACATCCTAAATTACCAAGTCACCTAAGAAGACTCTCGATAAAAATCAAGAAATATTATCTTCAAGGAATTTCAAAGGGTAGGACTCTTCAACGAAATCGGGTGTAGAGGTGTGAAAGGGGATTGGTTCAAATTTGGAACATTTTATTGTAAAATCCAAAGAAAGAAGGACTAGGGGATATCGTGGATCTAGAGGAGAACTCTGGTGACTTCCCAAGCTATCCTAATGTTTGGCTTCAGTTTTGAGGAGAAATATTTAAATGTTTCATCCTGCAAATTTTATTAGTTAGGGCTTACATTCGTGTGAAATGATCACAAAAATAGCCTGAAAGATATGAGGATTTAGGACGTGACAGCATTCGTGTGAAATGATCACACAAATAACCTGGAAAATGTGAGGATTTAGGTCGTGACAAACGACGAAATGATCACACAAATAGCCTGGAAGATGTGAGGGTTTAGGTTGTGACAAACGACAACCTTTTCGTGTGAAACGATCACACAAATAGCCTGGAAGATGTGAGGGTTTAGGTTGTGACAAACGAAAATCTCGAATGATCACACAAATAGCCTGGAAGATGTGAAGATTTAGGTCGTGATAAACGACAACCTCGGCTAAGACGAGTTAGGGCTTATATTATATAGCAGGGCTATACAAAGGCCTAAAGATAAGGTGATGCAAATAGCCTGGAAGATGTGAGGATTTAGGTCATGACGGACGACAACCTCAGAATCCTAAGATCAAATAGCTTGGAAGATGTGAGGATTTAGGTCGTGACGAACGACAACCTCAGAATCCTAAGATCAAATAGCCTGGAAGATGTGAGGATTTAGGTCATGATAAACGACAACCTCGGAATCCTAAGATGTATAGCCTGGAAGATGTGAGGATTTAGGTCGTGACAAACGACAACCTCGGAATCCTAAGACGGTATAGCCTGGAAGATGTGAGGATTTAGGTCGTGACAAACGACAACCTCAAAATCCTAAGATGATTTAAGAGTATATTGTATAGCAGGGCTATGCAAAGGCCTAAAGATAAGGTGAGGATTTACGTTGCATGAGAATAGCAGGGCTATGCAAAGGCCTAAAGATAAGGTGAGGATTTACGTTGCATAAGCAAGAAAAAAGGGCTATGCAAAGGCCTAAAGATAAGGTGAGGATTTACGTTGCATAAGAAAGCAACCTCGAGGTTAGGTCGTTACAAACGACAACCTCGGAATCCTAAGACGAGTTAGGGCTTATATTGTATAACACTAGGTCGTGACAAACGACAACTTCAGAATCCTAAGACGAGTTAGGGCTTATATTATATAGCAGGATACAAAGGCCTAAAGATAAGGTGAGGATTTACGTTGCATAAGCAAGCAACCTCAAAGTCCCAAATAGCCTGAAAGATGTGAGGATTTAGGTCGTGACAAATGATAACCTCGGAATCCTAAGATGAGTTAGGGCTTATATTGTATAGCAGGGCTACACAAAAGCCTAAAGATAAGGTGAGGATTTACGTTGCATAAGCAAGCAACCTCGAAGTCCTATGTATTTAGCCTAAAGATAAGGTGAGGATTTACGTTGCATAAGCAAGCAACCTCGAAGTCTTATGGCTTTACGTTTAAGTCTAAGGAAGGAAGATTGGTTTAGCTGGGGAAGACAGGTTTTGCTGTTGAAGATGACTTTAAGTCTAAGGAAGGAAGATTGGTTTAGCTGGGGAAGACAGGTTTTGTTGTTGAAGATGGCCGTGTTAAGTCTAAGGAAGGAAGATTGGTTTAGTTGGGGAAGAAAGATTTTGCTGTTGAAGATGGTCGTGCTGTCCACCAAGCTAGCTCCAAGCTCCTCACCACGACGAGTTTGAGTTATCTAGTGTGTTAAGTTATAATATCAAATCAGGTGGCCCTATGGTTGAAGTTCTTTAAATTTT
>JXCR01124694.1:12114-50608 GCA_002079205.1 Phalaenopsis hybrid cultivar | reverse complement strand
ATATATATATATATATATATATATATATATATATATTGGATGTTTCTGAAATTTTGTGAAAAGTTGTTAATACTTTCCGACTGCTCCCGACTTAATTAATTCTAAGCATCAGGTCAAGTCGTGAAAAGAATATCACTTTTAGAATGCTGTTAGAAGTGTGGCAAGCGGTAACTATCTCTTACAAACATTACCTTGGAGAACAAGTGGTATGATGGGCGAGGAATGCGTGCAAGTNAACTCCTAAGGCTAGATCCTAGGTTCTAAGATTAGGAGGCTAAGACCTCACTAAAAATGAGGTCAACAACAGCGCGCGCTTCCAGGGGACGCCCTAGCACTTACACAATGATCAAAAGGATTCATGTCATGATTTTTTCGACAAGTTTTACGCTGGTTGTCGACTACCTAACGCAACCCTCCACTTTTCGCATCCAGGCTTGGGACCGGCAACGACAGTGTTAATATTTATATATCTATATTAAATTTATTTTTAAATTTTTTTATAGAGTTAATATATTAAATATATATTTATCTATTTATAATACATGCATAGTTATAACTTCACGAGCTTTATATCAAATTTTAAATTTTATTTATTAAAGATGTTATTTGCGTTTAGGTTCTTTTTATTTTTATCATATATTTATATTATTACATCATTTAGATTATATAAAATAATTTTAAAATTTATTATATCATTCAGATCAACCCTCAATTCAATCTCGGTTGAACTTTCAAATCTTGAACTTCTCATTCTGGTTTGATTGTCGTACTTATTTTTACAACCTTGCTTTCAATACATAATAGATATTCTGACTAGGCTAAGTCTCGTAAGTTTCTCATTCAACCTTGATTTAATTTGTGTTCGATCTTCGTGCATTGCTAAAACATTAATACCTCACTCAACTACAACAAGTTTTTTAGCATACAATATTTTGGCATCATTTATAAGAAACAATCATAAGTTACAGGGAAAACTCTTACTGCAATCTCAAAATGTCGTTCATGTTAATATTTCAGAAATGATTGTAATATGAGTCCTTTTTCCATACATAAAATGATGTTCTCGTTGCCGCAATTTTCAGAATTTCACATATGGCAAAGGACCATCATGCATTGTTCTATCAAGCCTTTTCTACCACCCTTAAAATCCAAGCTTGCATTTAATTCTACTACCTCTCAATGGGGATTTAGACCAAAACGGGAGTTTTAAAAAAGCTTTAAGATTTGAAAGATTCCTAAGCTCCGTCTATCCATTACTATCGAACTGTTGTTGCTCGGTCATTGTTGACATTGCCGCCTGGCCGTGCCATAAAATGTCGCCATCATCAAGTTGCACAAGCAAATTGCCACCATTTGCCCATCCGCCGGCTAGATTGCTACCATTCGCCCACTATTATTGGGTCATCACCCTCATTAGATCATTGTTGGTCGTCTATTGCGCTATATGATTTTCTGACCATCGTCTCTTAAACATAGTTAACTAGCTACTAATGCTTGCCAAACATATCATCCATCAAACGACAAAGCTATCAATGCTCAAAATCACTTATCAAGTTGGAGTAAGTCGCAGATGCATGCTAATACCTCTTATATAACATGTATATGACATGCCCAAGAGATAGTCTTGATGAAAAGCAAATAGCGAGCAGAGTACTCATAAAAATAATTTCACGAGGGACAATAGTAGTTATGCTCGTAAAGAAGTCTCGTTAAAAAGCTAGTAGTGAATAAAATCCTTAGAAAAAATATTATGAAAATAAATGGTCCAAGAGTCTCTACTTATTAAAAATTCGAAAAAATTAACAAACTTAAAAGACACATGTATATTAAAAAATTCTCAAAAGGTTTAAGCTTAAAAAAATACATGTACATTCAAAAAACCTTAAAAGGCACAAACTTCAAAAAGTACAATACATTTAAAAAATCTCAGAAAGCATAAGTGTCAAAAGGTATAGATTCACTAAAAACTTCAATGTCATAAGCCTTGGAATGTAAATTTAAAAAAAAAAAAATCTTGGAAAAAAAAAGCTTAAAAAGCATATATTAAAAAGTCTAAGAACATTTAAAAATCTTAGAACATACAAGTACAATAAAGCCTTAGAAGGCACAAGCTTAAAAAAAAAAGATAAAAATCTTAAAAGATTTAAGTTTCAAAAGTACACACTAAAAATTTTAGCAAACAAAAAGCCTCAGAAGATAAAGGTATATTTAAAAATCTCAAAAGATAAAAGTCTCAGAAAGGATCGGAATCACAAATACTCTCACTTAAGAGGTTGTTGACTTCAATTTTGGTCAACATCTTCCTCCTATAGACCCTATTGTCTAGGCTTAGGAACCATTCCTAGTACCTCCTAGGTGGTTGGGTTGGTCCTAACCGGGTTAGGTCTGGCTAACCTAGTCTAATTGACCTAAGACTGTCTGTGTCGACCTTGAGTTGGCTTGGGTAAGCTTTTTTGGCTTAGACGGGCTTGTGTTTGGTTCTAATTGAAATTAAAATTAAAATCAATCTAAACTTAAATCTGATTTAACTTAACTCATAATCAAACTTAAATTTAAATGAAGTTTAACTTACGTTTAACTTATTATAAAGTGGACCCAGATTAATACTAAAATAAACTTAAATATAAATTTTAAAAGTAAATATAATTCATCTTTAAAATTAACTAAAAAATTACAACTTAAACTTAAACTTAAACCAAAATCAATAATCTAAATTGAATCCAAGTATATATTTAAATTTAAAATAAACTAAAACCTAATCTAAGCAAAAATCTAAATTAAATAAAATACAAAAAAAAATTAAATACTAAAGTAAAATTTAAAGTGAAGTTTGAATAAAGCTTCCAATTTAATACAAATATTAACACTAAAATTAAAAATGAACTAAAATAAATCTAAAATGAAAATATTAATTAAAATCAAATTAAACAAAGCATAAAACTAAGAAAGATTTACATATGTACCACCTTTCTTAAGCATAAATATTTAAATGCATATGAATAGGGTGGTATGTATTTACATTTTCCTAAAATTAAATCTAATAAAAATATAAACATTTAAAAAAACTAAAAATAAACTAAATTAAATTTAAAACTAAAACATTAATTAAAATTAAATTAAATTAAAATATAAAAATTTAATTTAATTAAAACAAACCAAAACTAAATTTAAGACAAAATTATACCTAGATTAAACTAATAAAACGAAAGAGAAAAGAGCTCAAATTTAAGCCCTAAATCTCTCACATTCTAGCCCTAGATCATTTGATTAAGGAGAGGAGGGGGACTTGAGCCTTCAATTTCCCTCCGGTCTAAACCCAAGCTTTTTTTCCCTTTAAATCTTGGCCATTGATTTTAAATCAAAGAGAGCGATTAAAAGCCGAAGAAAGCTACGGCCTCTCTATTCGCTCAAGCCGAAAGAATTGCACAACCACACACTCTTCCTTCTCGTGAATTGCACGAACCCCCTCCTTAATTCACGAAACCAAGCAGGAAGCCTACCGCTTGTTTGCATGAAGCTGAAGGAACTGAAGCCCCTTCCTCCCTCATTTCTCTCGTTTGCAGGGCATGACGAGCCTTCCATAGCAGTCGAAGCCTCCCAAGTGATTTTTTAGCTTCCCCATTCTCTCCCTTGTGCGAAAGACGAAAGAGAAATTGCTTCACTTTTTCTTCGTGATTTGCTCGAGCACTCAAGTTCAAAAAAATCAAAAGCCTTCTTCTTATCTTTGTTCTAGCTAAAGCGCCCTTGACTCTTTGATTCTCAAGTTTAGCAAGTCGTCGCCCTATTGTAAAAGCATATCCTCTTTTGAAATAAATTTTTGTGCTATTTATTTGTTTGTTTTGTAGAAGTATGTAAATATTAGATACATCTAAATCAGGATGAATGCATGGATGAAATGCTTGTACGCAAAGTTTGACCATGTTTCATAAAAGCATTTCATCTATACCCTTTTTTATGATTTAAAAATATCAAAGATTTACATACTTCTAAGAAAAAACAAACTAATACATAAATTTATTTCAAAAGACAATATACTTTTGCTATGGGGCAATGACTTGCTAATCCTGAGAATCTAAGAGTCGAGGGAGGTTTGTTTAGAGCTTCTAAAAGAAGAAGGCTTCTGATTTTTTTGAAAAGTAGTGCTCGAGCAAATCACAAAGAGAAGAGGAGAAAGTCCTCTTTCAACTTTGCACGAGGAAAAGAATGGGGAGAGCCAAAAACTTCACATCGGACTTAGGGTTTTCAGTTCATTGTTGTCCTTGGCGTGATGCGAATGGGGCTTCGGCCTCTTTGGGAGACTATCCATGCCTCTTGCATTTGAACGAGAGAAGTGAGGAGAGGAAGGGGCTTCAGTTTCATGCAAACAAGGGGAGGTCTATTGTTTGGTTTCATGAATGGAGAAGGAGAGGGTTAATGCAATTTTCAAAAATAACGGGGTTGTGCTATACTTCTGGCTGGAGTGAATAAAGAGACTGAAATTAGAGTTAGGGCTAAATAATGAGGAGTTTTTAGGCTTTTAATCCCTCCAATGGATTTAAAATCAATGGGCGAGATTCAAACGGAATAAGGGTTTGGGTTTAGGCTAGAGGGACATTGGTGGCTTAAATTCCCCTCATCTCCTAGATCAAAAGATCAAGAGCGAGAATGTGACAAGGGGTTTAGGGCATGAACTTGGGTTCTTTTCTCTTTCATTTTTAAATTTTAATTTATGTTTAATTTTGTGTTTAATTTAGTTTAGGTTTGTCTTATTTATCTTAATTAAATTGAATTTTATATTTTTATTTAATTTATTTTTATTAATGTTCTAGTTTTAAAATTAGTTTGTTTATATTTAATTCTGGTTTTAATGTTTATATTAAATTAGATTTAACTTTAGAAGTATTTACATACATACCACCCAATTCAGATATTTATGTCTAAAGATGTGTGGTATATACATAATTCTTTCTTAGTTTCATGCTTTGTTTAGTTTGATTTAAATAATATTTTTGTTTTAGATTTATTTTAGTTAGTGTTCAATTTTAATTTTAATATTTGTATTGAGTTTGGAGCTTAATTGAAACATTAATTAAATTTTAGTTTAATTTCAATCATTTTGATTAGTATTATATTTTAAACTAGATTTATGATTAGATTAGGTTTTTGTTGATTTAAATTTAGTTTCATTTAAGTTTTGATTTAATCCTGTTCGAGTTGATTTTAATTTCTTTTCAATTTAAATATATGTTTGAATTCAATTTAGATTATTGACTTGGATTTAAGTTGAAAATTTTAAGTTAACTTTAAGATGAAATAAATTTAATTTAAAATTTATATTCAAGTTTGTTTTAGTATTATTCTGGTTCAACTTTATATTATGTTCAACTTAATTCAAATTTAGGTTTGAATCTCGGTTTACTTAATCAGATTTAAGCTTGAGTTAATTTTAATTTTAATTTTGATTTGGACCACACTCGAGCCTGTCTAAGCCAACCAAAGCATACCCATGCTAACCCAGGCCCAACCCTGTCAAACCTGAATCAACCAGGCCAAGCTAGGGTTAGCCGGACCTAACCCAAGTCAACTTGACCTGGTCAAGACTAAGCCAACCACCTAAGGTACTAGGAATAGATCCTAGGCCTAGATAAGAGGGTGGTTAGGAAGATGAAGTTGACCAAAAATGAGATCAATAGAGACAATATGTTATAATTGCAATACACTTGATATCTAACAAGAATTATATCTTAAAGACATATAATGACTTACTCTTAAAAATCCAAACACATGTGCATGAAGATTAACATTTTATTAATTATCATGATTATATTTGACACATGGATATTGAATTTCAACCAAGCAAACATACATTCATGGGATATGAATACAGCAAGTTTTATTTCACAGTATATACAGATCTAATATATCCACATGAGATTATCCTGCTCGACATCAAAATCACTAGTAATTTTTTTAAGTTTTTCTATAGCCTTCAAACACCACCTCAGCGTTCATTGGATGGTCTCATCCTCCTTGATGTTTATAGAAAGAATAAAATATATGGCTAGGTCGCAACTCATTTCAATGGCATAAAAGCCATCGCCAATGCTCGACACTATCAAAATCAGTATTCAACATGCATATCTTGTAATAAGCGGCCTCTTCTTTTTAGAAGTCAATGACTTCACTAATATTGGAGTTCAATGTCCACATCAAGTTGAAATAAAATATGGTTTATTTAACAAGGATAGTCAACCTCTATTTTAAAGAACAACTAGAGCCTCGTCGTAAGAATTATGGATCTTAATCGGCGTCAGAACTAGTCCATCTATGAAGACAATCCCATGCTTTTGGTAGAGACACTGAAATCAGCAAGAGGAAACTATATTTTGCCTATGCATGACAATATTTAACCTCATTTAAGAGGAAAAAATTAAAGCCTACAAGAAAATATGGAGAATGTCAGGTTTCCCCTCATCCAAGAGTATTTATATATTAAATGAAGGCATAACCACCGTTGATTGAAAATATCACATCATTAATCTCAGCTGACATTAAAATTTTATCAGCTCATAATCTTTGGTTGGAAATGTCAACTCTAGAATATCAGATGAAATATTATCACTCGTGCAGCCAAGATGGTAGGTGACTCATCAAAAAAGAAAAAAAAATCTAATGACTCAGCCATCTACACAGAAAAGTTTCCTGATATAGCTAGTATGTGGGCAACTTGTTTCCTCCTAAACTTTCCTGCCATCACATTCCAACAGTTAATTCTAGTGCCAGATGTGTTCATTCTAAACTAATTATCTACAAAGATGATCTGATTATTCAAGTGATGCATACGAACATTTGCAGAGCTTTTCTGTACATATTTGTATGGATCACACAATTAATAAAAATGACTAACTCAAGGGGCAATACTTAACTTAATGTTACCGAATGGTTGTGTTTCATAGAATAAGATGCAAAGAAAATGAAAGCAATTGAGATTACAAAAAGAAAATGGAAGAAATATGCACATATAAAACACCCGTTTAGTGAGATAGATATACCAAAAAATGCATATTTACCTGCGTACATGCATCCATTCTTATCAACAGCTCGGTAAAATGGATGCGTCTTCTTTTCTTTAGCAGCAAGCTGCAGATCACCCCAAACACGATCTCTGTCTAATTTTGTTACTCTGCCTGTTTTCACAACCTAAAATTGAGAAATTGTCACATCGCACTATATACAATATCAAGATTATCAAAATGCAAAGGAGAGCACACATTTTTGCTTCGTTAAAGTGTTTAATCATAAATATTTCAATAGCATTAAAACCATCAGATACAGCGCACATGTCAAGAAAGACATTGCATTATAGAATTTCCTTTAGAAAGTATACGTATTATTCATCAATGAATGTTGCTTTGGATCCCAAAAAGATGCTTTTAATGGCTGCGCGGAACAGTATATATGTTAACTCGTATCAAATTCTTCGAGTTAATGAAAATGAAACAACTCCAGCCACTTTTCTCCACATAAGAAAACAACCTAATAGCTTGGTAACAATGTCAAGCGCTTAAAGAGAGATAAGTCGCAAAGGAAGTCATAAACAGAACGGCAAATAACTGAAAAACCAAAGTGGCTGGACTAGAAGTTGAAGATGCAAGAACACTAGCACACGAACTCTGAGACTTCTCTCAAGAAAATTCAATAAAAATTGTAATAACAGAAAATAAATAAAAAAAATTAAAATGATAATAATAAATCAAATAGGTACTAAGATAAAAACCCAATCGGTTACGACTTAAGAGTCGTATTACACCATTCGAACCACTGAACGAACGAGCGCTCGAAAGGGAGAAGCAAGATATCTCGTGCGTGCCCTAGCCAAGAGAAAGAAGAAAGAAGGGGAAGAAGACGAGTAGAGAGTATCCCTACCTATTACGATGCCAAACTCCAGCCAGGCGTCGAGCCGAGCGAAGGAGAAGAGGTTGCAATTTCAAGCACTACTACTGTGTGAAGGAGAGAGGGAGAAGAAGAATGAGGAGGAGAAGTCAAAGGAGGAGGAAGAAACCTTCGCACAGTGCTAGTGTGGAGAGATCGGATGAAGATATATGTGTGTGTGTTATTTAAAATTTAAGATTAGTTGTATGCAATATTAAGATTGAAACTAATGAATCAAGAAAATTGGGGGAAAGACGTGACATGAATTTCATGCGAGGGAAAGGAAAGAGTTGCTGGCAACCAAACGGATTTTAAGGTATGTTAGGGTCTTTATCAAGTTATTTAATGAATTTGTGGGTATAAATGCAATGCCAAATTTAATGAGGACTTTAATACATAGATTTTGACTTTGAATGAGAGGATATTTGTGAAGGAGCGGGAAAGGGAGGAGATCGAAGCGAAAGCTTATAAGGTATATGTTAAACCTTATGTTATTAATGCAATCAATGATGTAATTAGCTAAATTAATTAATGTTATTAAAATTTATTTAGATTAGGAATTTTGAACAATCAGATAAATCCTTGGGATTTGAAGAAGGCAAATAATCATAAAGTTAAAAGAGGTTAGTGTTTTAATAATTCTTTTTTATTTAAAAAAGACTTTCTTTATGATATAATTATTATATTTATATGCACATATAATTGGCTTAGGTGCTAGGAAGTGAAGTGAAGGGTTAAACTTTTTCAAAAATCTTTTAATGGCAAAGGTGAGCGATTATTTTTTTTTATGCATTAAATTAATAAATGTCTTATTAAATGATTAAAAACAAGTATTTCATTAATGTCAGGTATTTTGAAAATCTCATATGATATCACAATTTTAAGGAAATAATTGATATGTGAAAGTACATTTTAAATGATTTTAATTAATATGAAATGTTAAGTAAAAGATTAAGTCATCAGGATTACCAATATAGGGTACTAACAGATGATGCAATGTACCCGTACATCTTAAGAAAAATGCTAAAGGTGTATATTCAGGTACAATTTGAGGGTATGTTTGGACACAATTTTGAGGGTGTTTTCAAACATTTTTTAGGATACCTTCAGGTATAACGTTAATCATGTGATGATTATTAAAAATGTTAAAATGAAAATCACTTAAAGTGAAACGGGATCAGATAAAATTAAAGTGTAATTTTAAGGTTTTGTAAATAAATGAGATGGATTGTTTTTATCATTCATGCATAACACAAGCATCGTAATTTAATGCATATTAGAACATAATTACTCACTAAATCATATTTATGATTGAAATTAATGGTTTCTTTTAGGAAAATAAAAATTATAGATTCATTTCTGATATGAAAAACTTGGTTTACCAGAAGAGGACCACAGTAGCTAAGTATTTTTATGATGATAGTTTTTATTTATTGTTTCTTTCAAATATTGATATGTTGTTCAATACTGGTTTGAGATGTTGTCTTTGGATGTTATTTTTGGATGATTTAAATTTTATTGCGCTTTGTAAATTAGTGGCTCTTACATATATATATATATATATATATATATATATATATATATATTGGATGTTTCTGAAATTTTGTGAAAAGTTGTTAATACTTTCCGACTGCTCCCGACTTAATTAATTCTAAGCATCAGGTCAAGTCGTGAAAAGAATATCACTTTTAGAATGCTGTTAGAAGTGTGGCAAGCGGTAACTATCTCTTACAAACATTACCTTGGAGAACAAGTGGTATGATGGGCGAGGAATGCGTGCAAGTTCATTTGCACGATCAACTGCAACAAGCCCAAACTTGGGACCATATCCATCGGCCCACTCCCAATTATCTGATGTTGTCCAGAACAAATAACCAAGAACTGGTACCCCCTAAAAGTCAAAATGTATGCCAGGACATTAGTGCATGGAATAAGCTAACAATCACAATACAAGGTGAAGTCTTAAACCGTTATCATGGCAGCATAAACAGCTAATAAATGCTCCAGCAGGTATGGGCGTCTAATCAAGTCTGTTTCATCCGAAATTCCATTCTCAGTGATGATAAAAGGAATATTCATCTGCTTGTATCTCTCATGGTACATATGTAGCACTCTAAACAAGCCATCGGGATAAACAGCTCGACCAGATTCACTATATTCCTCACTATCCACCAGCTTCAAGCTAGGTCCAGTAATAATTTCCTGATCATAAAAAACCAATCCGTTATGAGAGTTACTGCAATCTTCTAAGCACAATGAGCTCTACATATATATATATATATATATATATCTAATAATAATAATAATAATAACTAACCTGCCCATAATAGTTTATTCCTAGAAAATCCTGCTTATCACATATGGTATCTATTATAGGGAAAAGCGTTAATGAATTCGCCAGCATAACAGCAGCAACATCAAAGAGGCCATATGGACGAGTAAAGGAGACGTGGTGTGCAATCCCCACCATGGTCTTTCCACTATTCTTGCTGTCAGGACAGAAACATTTATATTAGCCATATCGCATGATAAATTTACCATAGTAAGAAAACACACACGCACACATCAAAGCATGCATGCATATAATTTAAAGCACTGGCCTCTCTTCATGGATATAATCATAGGCCATTGAATACGCAACAGCCATATAGTGTAAGGCTTGACTAAATACACCAGAAGGTAAAGTAGAGGTCGCAACTTCAATCATATCAGGATTTCCTCCTGGCCAAGCACCCGCACAGTACGTTAACAAACAGTATACATGAGGTTCATTAAACGGTACCCAGTAATCCACCAGATCTGATACACGATCAACTATTAGCCTGCACTCAGAAAATTACAACTACAGTGAATAATAGGATGAAATTAATGCTTATAAACCGGTTAGTAAAATGAAAACACGAGTGGCAATTACAGTAAATTGTCAGATTAAAATGTAAAAGCAAAAAAGACATTTAAGGATAACATTACGACAAAGCAAAAAAATACTCATTTAATTGGTGAAGTGATCCATGGTATGCTCTCATTTGCGCCTTCTCCCTTGAAGCCTAGTAAATATTGGAAAGTAGTGATTTTATTTATTCTTATTTATGAACCTCATAAGTAAGGTTTGCACGCTTCTAGCTACTTTAGCTTCAACACACAATAAACTATCATCAGAACCAGAAAGCTGCTCAAAATCAGTGACTTCAACATACTCTACAATAATAATACAATTAGGAGCTATCTCCTATGGAAGATTTATAACAATAGTTATAGTACAAAAAAGATTATGTTAATTTTCACAACTTATTTCAACAAGAAGAGGTTCTAAAAGCTCTAATTCCATAATACCATCTAGATTTCATTCTAAATTTTGCATGCATGGCTGAACTAAGGAATTTAGAACTGAATCCACCACATGGGAAGAAAAAATTTGATTAGTCATATGCCCCCCTTGCTTCGGGTTGCAAAAATCAATAATAGATGGTTTCCTAAGTTTTGGATCATCTTTGAAGCATTCTAGTTAATTTGAATAGCAGTGCCCAAATTTTTTGTAAAAAATACAATACAAAGGAATACTTCAAAATATAACCTTCTGCCAAAAACCACAAAAAGAAAAATCAATCCAAACCTCCCTATCTAAAAGCCTAGTAATACCATTTAAACTAGAACCCTAACCACAGACGGCCTAGATATTTAGTAGTAGTAGCATCAAAGCCCAGAGAAAAAAGTATAGAATTGCTAGAAAAAGTGGAGAAAAAGTTGAGGAAAAGAAACCCAAACCACAGCGACATGAAATTTCATGGATAATTCAAAATAAGATCACTTTAACACATCAAAAAAACCATTCAAATAATATCACCAAAAAAATATCGCTAGGAAAATGGTCTAGATTAATCTTCTTTAACAAATAATCTAATAATGAATCAAATAGCCCGATTGAACAATCTCCAACCAAATGCAACTTTGACATGAATGAACATATAATCTCAAGAAAAAGATGCCCCACAAGAACTTGGCCATTATAGAGGAGCATGGGGTAGCTAATTCAAATACCTTGAAATTAATGTTTTCTTTCAGGAAAAAAAAAACAGTAGATTGATATGTTTGACTAAAAACACTTAGTTTATAGGAAGACTACAGCCGATATATATCATGTTGTGTTGTGATTGTAGTTTATTTTTATATTGTTTACTTCTGTATAGAGATACTATTGTGTTTGTATTAAGATATTTTACTTGCATACTATGTTGTGGTTTCTGGATGATTTAAATGTCCATTTAGTATACTTTGTGGATCTTAGTGACATTTTTACATATATTGGATGTCTGAAAATCTGTGAAAAATAAATTAAATGTTAATATCATTTGATCATAGTTCATAACTTGATTAATTCTAAACTATCGGGTCGGCTCGAGACAAAAGTGCTATCAAAACGGATTAGGTTGGATCATGATTAAAAAGAGCTAATATGATGATTAAATTAATTCATAAGCAATATTAATAAAGCATTAAAGTATGTTTAATTTTAATCTTTCTTATGCTATTTTAGAAATATGAACAATCAAGGAGAAGAAGTTAGAGATATGGTAGAAAATGATGCACCCCCACAGATTACTCTGAACATAAATATTTTTGTTGAGATGATGACTGCAGTAACTCAGATGATTAAAAACTCTCAGATTCAGACCAGTTAAAGTGAGGGAAGCTACTGTACAAGTACTTAAAACTATTTCAGGATATGAGACCACCTCCCTTTTCTGGAGGAGAGAGTTCGGTGGCTCCTGGGAACTGGATGCTGAGATTGAAAAAGATTCTAAATTGGTTGTCTTATCCACCTGATAGCGAGTTACACTAGCCACATTTGCCTTAGAAGGAGAAGAAGAGAGATGATGACGAGAACAGTTATAGAAGAAATATGATGGTAGAGTCAGCCATATGATATAGTGGGATGAGTTTGTGAGCACTTTTAGAGATTGGTTTGTACTGTTGCCAGCTAGGAGACAGTTGCAGGACCAATTTATTCGATTGGTATAGGGTGATCACTCAATAATGCAGACGAAACATAATTTATTATGCTTTCAAGGTATGCGCTTTACTTGATTCTAAGTGTAAAGGATAAGTGTCACAGGTTTTTGTCTGGGCTAAACGATATGATTAGACATCTATTTATTGCACTTAGGATTGAAGTAAATGGAGAGGCATCATTTATGTATGTTGTGCACATCAATGGAGATTACCTTGTAAAATCCATGAAATAACGAACTGTTTTCTCCTCTTTCCATCCTCCATATACTCCAGCCCAAGGAGGAAGAGAATGATGAAATAAAGTAAGCATCACCTTCATTCCATATGAACGCACTCTTTCAATGATCCATCTGTACCGCTCCAGTGCTGCAAAGTTTACCTAGAGTACAAATTAAATTTCAGAGCAATAAAAAGAAAAAAGGTTCCACAAGAACAATACCTAGCCGTAACTTCATAACCTTTTTTCATTTGTTTTTTATTTTTTTTTATTTATATAATTATTTATTAGTTTTTTTAATTTTTGGAAGGAGAGTGCCAAGCTCAACAAAACAAACAATTTTTGCAGTGATCCAACGGTAAAAAGATGCCACCGTAACCAATATAGCAGCTATAACAAATAACCCAATTGCTTAGTATAGAAAGCAACTGCCATCACAGACATCCTCTCCTCAAAGAGAAGGATCGCATTCCCAATAGGAAATCAAATCTCTTTCTCCCTCTCCCCTTTCACACAGCATAACCCACCAAACCTCTTTACTTGATCGATCACATACATGAAAGGGCCATCAAGAAAAAAATGAAAACACTGAAAGAAGTCAGAAATTAGATTTAATCTCCTAAGACGTGAGTGTTCTATGGGTACATCCCTGCTGCAGGAGGTCGTTTGTAGAACACTTATGACATAAATATTTGAAAATTAAAGTTAGAGTTACCGAACGAATGGTCAGCTTACACTATCATTCAGCACATTTTGTGGTTCCTTTGGCATAACTCTTGCCCAATCAACTCCCATCCGAAAAACAGTAATGCCAGTATCCTTGGCCAGTTTTAACTCAGTATCAGGATCAGACCAAAATCTGAGCCGCCTCCGCCTGAAAATGAATCAAACTAGATGGTAGGAATAACTTCTTACGAGAAAAAATCAATGTAAGAAAATTTTACGCAATCATATCTGCAACCAGACAAACTATAGGCTTCAGTCGTTGTGTAGAACACATTAGCTACAAAATAGAAATCTACTGATCTGTGAAAGCAAACCGAGAAATAAAGTCCAAGATGAAGTGGGAATCAGGACTGAGACACGTCTTTCCTGTGAATCAAAGAAATAGCTATAGATTAAATTAAAATGGAATTTTTACTGCCAACACATCTGACATATACCATATTACCAATAACTTAAAGATGTTTCAGGGACTAGAAATGAGTTTTGTGTTTGTGTTGGAGTCATTGAAGCATTTGGCGGTAGTCATCAATCTCAATGTTGGTGGAGTAATTCGAGCATTTTGAAAAGCAATGCAAAACAAAATCATTAACAAACGAAGCCACGCATCAGATGTAGTAGGGTAGCAGAGTGGAAAGCTTGAGGGTTTACTAGTTTCAGGTGTTTAATCAGCGGGATATTAGAGTTTATGAACAAACATATAAATCAATGGACTCAAACTAAGTGTATAAATCACAGTACTCAACCTGCCAAACTTTAGGAATCCTCTATATTTTAAATGAGACATGCCAAGGCTTCGACCTATATACTTCTAAGCTACTTATTTTATCAAAATTTCCAAAATTGGATGATGTTTAAAGCTCCAATTGAATATATGAAAAACTATCAGCCAAAGCTACAGTTCAACAGAAAGGAATGCAAATATGGAAAAATGAGCTCACGGATGAGGCACATTGTGCCAAGCAGCAACATTATGGGTACATTCAGTTCTTGAATCAGATTCTGCCTCATCCGAATACTTTTCAAATCCTCTAATCATAGCCTCCATGGCAATCTTAAGGGGCCTTTTTACCTTCCTTTTGGTAGATTCTTCAAAACTGTGACCATCTGAAGATGCTTGCTGAGAGCCACCATCAGCAGCTGCAGAAGCCAATACAGCATGAGTAGATTGCAGCATCTGTGTTTGCTCAGAGTCACCACAGGGCTGTTCCTCTGCAAACTGAAGCCATGCATCATCAAGCCTATCCTCGACATGAGCAGGGGCCGTGGCAAGTCCAAAAAAGAAACCATTTTCCACTGCACAATAGGGTTACAAACCGGAAAACAGAAAACTTTAGAATGAGAAGTCCATTTAAAAATCAATAATACAAATATCGAGTTTTATTGTTATAATTAATTAGTTTTAAATGAACAAAGACAAAAACTCGGATGAATATTGATAAAGTGCATCCTTCAGGATGATTCTCGGGATACATAATTCGAGGGTTTCCTCAAGATGTCATGTTTAACGTACACACATACAAGTGCAAAGGCACCTAAAGAAAATAAACATACTAGTGATAAGCAACACAGTATTAAACTATTTGAAAAGGATGATCAATGTACAGAAGCCATGCCAATTAGAGGTCATCCACAAATGACTGATAGGTAGTACACGCCCGTAATACTCGCTCAATAGCACTCACCCTCAGTACTTGCATCACTAGCTACATAAAATGTAAGACTTCCCTTACAAAATTCTATGTTTAATGCAGCCAACCTTAAGCATCGAACTTCGCCAGTTCTTATAAATAAGGGTCAAGTCTCAAGATGGGGCATAAAATTTTAAGGCATAAAATGCTCTCCTCCAACTTTCACTCCAAATTAGTGTACTTCCTTTCAAATAAAATTGACCTTCCTTGCAAGGGCTCAAGATAGATTTTTCGTAGCGATTTACTAAAGAGATCACAAAGATCCAATCTACTCATAATTTCCTAGAATAAACTATATGCCAAATTTTCTAAAAGAGATTTTTGGCTTAAAAGTGTGACTTTATTTAGGAATATTATAAGTGGAGATGGCAAATTTGTGGATTAGAATAAGATCAAACCGATTGCAAATTGTCCAAGACCTACTACTGTCACTGAGGTCAGGAGTTTTCTAGGTCTTACTGGTTATTTCAGGAGATTTCTAGACTAATTTTCATAGAGTCCTGCCTCATTATCAAATTGGCTCAGGAAAGAAGTGAAGTTTCACTTGTCAGATCGTTTTGAGGAGACTTTTCACGAGATGAATAACTGTTTAATGTTTGCTTCAGTATTGGTTATTCCTTCAAGCTCATATGGGTTTCAAATTTTCAGTGATGCATCTTTAAAAAATTTGGGGTGTACTTATTCAAAAGGAAGAGTCATTACATCCGCATCATGACAATTAAATGATCAAGAAAGAAGCTATCCAACACATGATTTATAGCTTGCAAAAGTTGAGTTTGCACTTAAGATATGAAAGCAATATCTGTATGGAGTTCGATGCAAGGTATTTACTGATTATTAGAGCTTGAAATAAAACTTTACAAAGAAAGAGTTGAACCAGGGGCAAAATAAGATGGTTGGAGTTTATTAAAGACAAAGATTTGGATATTCAGTACCATCCGAAAAAGGCAAAATGGCAAAATGTGGTGGAAAATGTGCCAAGTAGGAAATCATCAATTAATTTGAACTGTTTATTTAATAAGTATAAGCAGTTACTCAAAGATTTGGAGAAGCTAAAGTTATCTATAATTAGTTATAGTGATGATAGTATTGCTCAATTTAATCAGTTGACCGCAAGTCTACTTTAAAAGGCAAAATCAAGGATTCATTAACCAAAGATAGCAGTGTTCAAAAATCCTGAAGTAGGTTAAGGTGGGCAGTTTGGAGAAGTATATGTTAGATCGAGATGGCTTGCTAAAATATAAAGAAAAGGTTTATGTTCCAGAAATGGATAATTTAAGATGGGAAGTTCTGGATGAGGCATATTTATCTAGTTACATTATTCACCAAGGGAGTAGTAAAATGTACAAGCATTTCAAGGAAACCTTTTGGGGACGGGATTGAAGAGGAGTGTGGTAGGATTTATGATTAAGTGTCCTACATGTCAGCTAGTTAAGGAAAAACATCAACGTCTTAGAGGTTAGTTGCAGCTTTATCGATTCTAAGGTGGAAATTGTAAGAGATTTTTATGGACTTTGTGATTGGGTTGCCTAAATCACGTTAAGTTCGGAATGTTATTTGGGTAATTGTTGACAGATTGACTGAATCTACTCATTTATTGCCCATTAGACAGAAAGATCCAGTTGGTAGATAAGTTGGATTATATGTAGATCAAATTATGAGATCACATGGAGTGTCAAAGTCTATTTTCTCCGATAAAGATGATAGATTTACTTTTAGATTATGGATGATGATTCAGGAAGATTTGGGCACCAAATTAACTTTCAGCACAGTTTTTCACTCTCAAACAGATGGTCAGTCAGAAAGAACCATTCAGACTTTGGAGAATCTACTAAAGTTATTGTCATAGACTTTGGTGTAAGATGGAAATCAGATATATCCTTGGTAGAATCTGCTTACAATAACAGTTACCAAGCTAGCATTAGTATGACTCCATATGAAGCTTTGTATGTAAGAAAGTACACAACCCTAATATGTTGGGCTGAAACAGGTGAAAAAAAAACCATTGTAGCTAACTTGGTTGATGATGCTGAAACGATTATATTGATCAGAGATAAATTGAGGGCAGGATAGGATAGGCAAAAGAATTATTATAATGTTAAGCATAGACCAATGGAGTTTGAAGTTAGAGAATTTACTTTTATGAAACTCAATCCATTAAAGGGTGTGCATATATGTAAGTCCATATGAGATTATTGAGAGGATTAGAAAATTGACTTACAAATTGACTTCACCAACTCATATGCAAGAAGTGCATAATGTTTTAACATTTCTTCACTTGGAAAGTATATTATAGATGAATTTGTTAAAGTGATGGCAAACTCAATTATATTGAGAAGCTTAGAAGAATTCTGAAATATAAATATAATGTGAAGAAACTTCATAATAGAGAGATCCCATTTGTGAAAATTTTATGGAAGTATGAATCAGAAAAAACTGTTACTTGGGAAAAAGATTCTGATATGCAAGAAAGATAGCCACAACTTTTCATTTAGGTATGTTTGCTTTCATGATATTTTTCAAATTTCGATGATGAAATTTTGATAAGAATGAGATTGTAATAACTAAAATTAAACAAGTAATAATAATAATTAATTAATTAATAATCAAATTCGAAAAAACTGTCCGACATTTTCAAGTATTAGAAGTAGATTTCATTAGTGGTCTTCAGGGAACGAACGGAGAACGAGAGATAGAAAGTGAGAGAAAGAAGAGGAAGTAGAGATTGAACCATACCATACGAAGGAGAAGAGGAAAGAGAAGGCTCATGTGTGTAGGTAGAGAGTCAAGCCTCACGTGTGACATCATTGTTGTGTCGAGCCCTAATCGAAGGGGTTTTTGTGTCCTTCACCTACCTGAGATTTGACGTGGAGCCCTAGTTGATCAGTCGAGGAAGAAGGAAGGAGGTCGAGCGGCTTGTGTTGTGCTAGTGTAGAGGCGGAAGAAGAAAAGAGACCTCGTGCATGCGAGTAGAGCAGTCGACCGCAATTAAAGGTAAGTTTGATAAAATGTTTAATGGAAAGCTTTAATTTGGTTGATTAATAAAATGAGATATATATATGTGTGTGTGTGTGTGTGTGTGTGTGTGTGTGTGTGTGTGTGTGTGTGTGTTAAGGGTCTATTTGAGGTAGCTGCAGCTTGTTCAGCTTATCCCGATAAGCTGTTTATCCTGATAATCTGGCAACAAGCAGCTGATCCGGATAAGCTGTCTGTCTGTTTGGTTTATGTGTTTAGCTGATTCTGGAAAAATGACCAATCTGTCTCTGTTCTAGATAAGCTGCGGCTGTTTGGTTTGTGCATTTTGTAAACAACTGATTTGCAGATTTTTTTTGGTTAAATGAACAATCTGACAAGTAAACTTGATATTATTCTAATTAATTCACTTCAGAACTCATTTGACACATACACGCCGCAAAAAATTTGATATTTATAAATTTATCAACCTTTTTAACTCAATCATAAAGAGAAGATAAAAGTGAAGATTCAAGAACATGAAAATAACAAATATTCTCAAAACGTCACTGCTGCAAAAACGCCCTCCCAAACGCACCCTAAATCAGGATCAAAGCAATGAAGTCCCGAATTAGAGGAAGTAAAGGTTACATGAATTTCCTATACAAAGAAAGAGGAAGAATTGCAGGCAGTCAAAGAATTTTTTAAGGTATGTTAGGTTTTTATTAAATTATATAATGAATTTAATATTTGTGTGTGTTATTTATATAATGTTAATAAAAATAAAAATAAAAATAGAACCCTTTAGTCAAAGATTTTTACTTTGTAAGATTTGGAGATAGATATTATTGATATCATACAATAAGGAGAAGGTAAATATTGAGGTTTTATTTATATTAAGTAAATAATTAATAATGTAAATGCTCATTTGAGGTTTAAATTAACCACGAGTTCAAAGTTGATAAATTTGTGGGATTTGAAGAAGAGGTGAATCGACACATTCAAAGAACAATAAAGTAAAAATTTGTAAATTTTATACATAAATTATATAAATTAGTTTATATAAAGGTGACGTTAATTTCATATTAATAATTTTATGAATTATATTTAGTGATTTTAATTTATCAAAGAGTTGAATTAAAATACAATAGAGAGGTCGAAATTTGTTTATGCTAGGGGAAGTAAAGTGAAGGAATAAGTATTTCAAATGTAATTTAAAGCAGGTGAATAATTATTTATTACGTGTATTAAATTAAGGTTTTGATTAATGAGTAGCTAAATTATTGTTTTATATATATATAATCTGAGACATATTATGAATTAAAGAATTACTGAAATGAATGAACGAAAAATTAAAAAGGGAAAATAATGGTTTCATTAACCTTAAATGAAATTAACTAAAAGAAACGAAATATAAAGGCTTATCTCAATCAGAATTACTCACGGATGGTACTAACAGTGGATGTGATGTATACGTGCATGATAAATAAAATAGTAAAGATGTACCTTCGGGTGCAATTTTTTTATTTTGAGGTGTCTTCGAGTATGATGATGATGATGATATGACTTAAAAATGATAAAAAAGCGTAAGTACTTAAAATGAAATGGAAATGATTAAATTTAAAGTAAAAGCTTATGTTTGAATAAATAATAAACTACATTTATTTTGGTCGTTCATGCACAACTGTATATTAAAATTATAATTACTCGCTAAGTTGTGACAGTTTGTTATTGAATTTAATAGTTTCTTTCAGAAAAAATTATAGATTGATACGTCTAGCATGAAGGACTTAATTTACAGGAAAATGACTACAGTTGATAAGTATCATGTAATAATATGATTGTAGCTTTTGTTTGCACTGTTTCCTCCAGGATGGTGATATACAGTTATGCGTTGGTTTGAAATAATGTTTACATACTATATTATTGTTTCTAAATGTTTTGATTTTTTGTGTATTGTACTTTATGGGTTATTGGTGGCTCTCTTATATATTGGAAATTTCTAAATTTGTGGATCCTTATTTAAATATTAATATCATCCGACCGTCATTCTTGACTTGGTTAATTTTAAACTATCAGACCAAGTCGTGATAAAAAAGTTGTCGTAGTACAGTACAATCCCCATAAAGCACCCATTGTATTTAAGTGGGTATCTATGATAAGTGGCCATCGACATCCATGATGTGTCTTTAAGCAACCATGATCAATCTGCTCATAACCAAATTTTAATGAAGTGGTCGAGTTAGTTCTCTCTTGCAAAGTACTATTGGCACCTTCGTAATCTAATCAAGTAATGTATATGCCTCTAAAAAATAAAAGGAATTCACCTTGCTAATGAATGATGAAGGATGACAAGATGCCAATGGTAAAAGACAACGATGAGCATATTTCAACTCAAGCCATTCACATTGTAGGTGCCATCCCAACAATTCTAAATGAAACAAGGATGGAAAGTATGAGGCAGTCAAGTCTCAGGCTGAGGTGGGACATGTTTGCGTTGTCCCCTGCTCATCGATCAAGTGTTCAAAAAATTCTTAGATGTCAACCACCAAATGATCCACAATCCTTTTAATGGCGTCATTATCATCAACTCATGCATTCCCAATTTTAGTATTTCCAATATTCTCATTGACAAGAGCAGTCGATTAAACATCATCGTAGATATTATTGAGTAGGAGTCTTATATGGACTTTCGAAGAATGTTTGGAGTTCAAAGGCATTATTTATCTTCTAAATACCTACAGGAAGGACGAGTGCAAATACAAAGTTATGGCCAACTTGATCATTCGCTAACACCAAACCTCATTTGAACACCTTCAACAAAATTTTGTCTAGTTATTATGTGGCCATAAAATTCAAGATTTAGGTCTTGCTACCACAAGTAACGAAAATTTGTTGCGATTTAGGGTGTATCACCTTAAGGTTGTAAGTTACATCCAAAAATAAGTTCTTCAACTTAATGATGGAAAAGGAGAATCTTGAGGCAATTGAAGATGCCATTATTTCTAGAGACTACCTTTGCACATCAATGCATCCATCAAACAAATTCCCAAGAACCTACTCAATTGTTTTCGAAAGCTGATGAGATTGCATGGTCAACATCAAGCATGTTTGAAATCAATGTGAATCTTGCTTTCCATCAATTGAACATTTACAACGTGACATACTATAAAAGTAAAGTTGTCGGTTATGCCTTCGAGCGAAGTTGCAAAAGATGCTCGATGTCAGCTTCATCAGAGAAGTATGGTACCTGAACTCAATTTCTAACATTACAATTAATGTAGGACATCAAGCAAATTATCAAGATGGCTATATCACCAAATTAAGAACTCATGATTAAATCAAGAACTTGTTAGAGCAAAACCAACGACACTTTCCACCACTTCGAGACCGCCAATTAATTTGAAGACTTATTTTAGAAGCAAGGCTAAAATGACAATTTAGTCATTTATTATTATTACTATTATTATTATTATTATTGGGTTTAAATAGGCTTATTATGTTTAGATTTGTTCATTCTCATAATTGTTGTCTGGAGTCTTAGGAGTTAGAGTTGGGAGAGCTAGCCTACCTACCAAATTGTAGGTAGTAATATTTACTTCGGAATTGTAATCGTTGATTTGCTTTTGGCGGAATAAAAGTATAGTATTTTACCATAATTCTTATCAAATTGGTATCAAAGCTCTAGATTTATGGAAGAACCACTGAATCGCAGTGTAGAGTCGCCACCTTTGTGACCTAACCGGCGAAACAGTTGCGATTTTGGCGATCTGAGAAGCCAACAATGGGATTGAGGCATCGCATATAGGGCGTGAGCAACGAGACCAACCTTGCAACACAGTCACGATAAGAGCTAGATTGGAAGTCTCTTATGGGATTGAGTATCTTGCTATACAGTAGTGATAAGAGCTAGCTACAAAAACGACTATGATTTCGCGTTCAAGCGCAACGTCCGATACTATCGCGGGAAGTGGTGTTGGTAAATAATGGAGCCACCCATAATTTTATCTCTACTCAAGTGAAAGGGTTGAGTCTTAAAATGGGTGAAAAAAGAAATTTTAGAGTCATGATGGGGATGGGACAGGTCAAAAAGCAAAGGAATTTGTAATGGGGTGATTCTAACACTACAAGATATTCGGGTGATGGAGAATTTTTTCTCTTAGAATTAGGGACATTGGAGTGATATTGGGTATAAAATGGTTGCAATCCTTAGGAGTGACTAAGTTTATTTGGAAACTCCATACAATGGAGTTCTAGGATAAACACAAGATGGTAGTGCTTCGCGATGACCCTAGCTTGTGCAAACCTTGGTGACACTCAAGACCATGGTCAGAACAATACAGGATGTAGGGTTTGGATCCTTGATTGAGTTGCGTAGCACGAAAGAGACACGGAATGTAGAGTTATCAAATATTCTGACACCGATCCAATAGTGCCTACAACAATTTGCAAAAACTTTATAGTTACAACGTGGATTGTCGCCCCAAAGGAAACATGAGCATGCAATAACTCTGAGATCGGGCGTTTATCCCATTAGTGTACGCCCCTATCACTACCCCAATTACAGAAGAATGAGATTGAGAGATTAATGCAAAAGATGGTGAAGGTAGGGATCATAAAGCCTAATGTGAGCTATTTCTCTAGCCCAGTCTTAGCTAGTGAAAAAGGATGGGAGTTGGCATTTATGTGTGGATTATAGGACAGTAAATAAGAAAATAGTACAGGAAAAATTTTTCATCTTGGTGATTGATAAGCTATTGGACGATTTGTTTGGGATTGTGATATTCTCCAAGATTTACTTGAAGTCGGGACATCATCAGATTCGGATGCGGCAGATGGATGTGCACAAAACAACATTTTAAACTCATGAGGGCCAATTCAAATTTCTATTTATGTTATTCAAGCTCACTAATGCACCACCTACATTTCAGCCCCTAATGAATAAGGTTTTTAAGCCTTCCCTCCGAAAGTTTAGGTTGCTTTTCTTTAATGATATCTTAGTGTACAACTGTTCCTTGGAAAACGATATTGATCATTTGAAGCTATTAATGGTACTTCGGGAGCATTAGTTCTATGCTAACCTAAAGAAGTGCTCATTTGCCTAGCCAAAGGTTAAATACTTAGGACATGTGGTGTTGACTGTACGAGTGTCAACATATCTATCAAAGGTGGCAGTTATGTTGGATTGGCCACTACCTTAAACCTTGAAAAGGTTGAGAAGATTTTGGGACTTACAGGATACTACTATAAGTACGTGCAACGTCACAGTTCTATTATGTGGCCATTAACAGAAAAACTAAAGAAGGATAACTTCCAGTGGATGAACGTGGCAACCCAGGCTTTTGTGAAGTTAAAGAAGGCCGCGACGAGTGTCTCCATACTGGTGTTACCTGATTTCAGCCAACCATTCATTGTAGAGACGGATGTTGCACGCTATGGGTTAGGTGTAGTCCTCATGCAATGTCAACAACCCATCGCTTGCTTCAATCAAGTGTTTACAACAAGGGTCAGACTCAAGTTATTTTATGAACAGGAGCTAATAGCAATTGTGCTTCGCATTCAGAAATGGCGATCTTATTTATTGGGAAGGCATTTTATATTACGCAAGAACCAATGCAGCCTTAAATTTTTAATAGAAAAATAAATGATTAATAAGGAATAGTGGAAGTGGCTATCTAAGTTACTAGGGTATGACTTAAAGATTCAGCATAGTCTGAGATTATTGAATAAGGCCATTGATGCCTTATCACGACATTTGGAGGAACCTCAATTGTTGGCATTGTTAGTTCCTTTGGTTTTAAATTAGGAGATTTTGAGGCAAGACGCAAATGAAGAATTGAGCAAGATTCAGATGACTTTAGCAAATGGAGAGAACAATTATTCCAGTTATTCACTGAGTGGCCAATGATTACTTTATCAAGGACGCTATGTAATACCCCAAAATTCAAAGTACATACCAAAGTTATTACAGTAGTTTCATGGCAACGTGATTGGGGGGCATTCAGACGTGCTCAAAATATACCGGATGATAGTGGTAGAATTTTATTGGGTGGTGTCAATCAGGAATGATAGAAATCAGACAGCTAAATTAGAAATTTTCTATAATTAGGAGCTTCCTTATTTAAATTATTTTCAATTTCCTTATTCTGATTTATTTCCCTGTTAGTTGAATATTTAGATTAGTAATATGCATTATAAAGTTATCTAAAATAGATTATACAGAATATTTTGTACCTAAAATAGATTGTAAGATTATCATTTAATGGAATGAAAACAAAGGGAAAAGACATCAAGCATATTCAGAATTCAGCCTATTTTTCTCAAAATTTTGACATAGTATCAGAGCCAAATTTTTGCCCTAACCACCGATAGTTGTTGGAGGACCGTCAAGACTCTCTTCCCGCCGGATTTCTTGCGGGAGGGGATGAGAGGAACTTTTCCTTTAGAAGAAAAAACGTTCTTTCTTGGTTTTTGGTTATCTTGCTCTTCGTCTAGCTCTGCTCTCCCCATTTCTCAAATAGATCTCGCAACAAATCCAAGTTACAGAGCGATGGTCGGTGCACCTTCACCTTCTTCGGTACCGATCACTCCTCTTCTGAATGATGAGCTCGACATCGTGATTCTGACGATCCGAAACCTTGACTTTTGGAGATGTGGATGCCCTTCTTCCAGCCCTACCATCTCATCATCGTGCAGGAAAAAGATCCATCAAAGACCATCAATGTAAAGATCCATCAAAGACCATCAATGTCCCCGAGGGCTTCGATTACAAACTCTATAACCACAATGACATCAATCTGATCCTTGGTCCCAAGGCCTCCTGCATCTCATTCAAGGATTTCACATGTTGATGCTTCGGTTACATGGTGTCTAAGAAGAAATACATCTATACCATCGACGACGACTGCTTCTTCCGCTTCGGCTTCGTCCGCTTCGACTTCGGCTTCTTGTTGCACTAAAGGATTGAAGGCTTCGGCACTCCTTCCTAGAATGATGGCTTCGGCTTCGGCAAATCCTAGATCTTCAGCTTCGGCGCTCACGACTTCGGCAATCTCGGCTTGGGCACTCACGGCTTCGGCAATCTCGGCTTCGGCACTCACAGTTTCGGCATCTCGGCTTCAACACTCACGGCTTCGACATCTCAGCTTCAACACTTTTGGTGTGAAGATCAGGGAAAAAAACGTCCTCATCGTCGCACGAAGAATCAATAGCATTTGGATCGTATAACAAAACGCGAATCCTACTTGTGGGCTATGATCGATTGCATTTAGATCAGGACGCGGATCCTACTTGTAGGCTATGATCGATAACATTTGGATCGTGTAATTGGATCCTATTTGTGGGCTATGATCTGTAGTATTTGGATCAGGACGCGGATCCTACTTGTAAGCTATGATCGATAGCATTTGGATCGTGTAACTGGATTCAATTTATGGGCTATGATCGGTATCATTTGGATCGTGTAAGTGGAAGTGAATCCTTCTTGTGGCTATGATTCGAATTTCTGGACGACAATGATAAAGGATTTCTTGTTTTTCTTTGCTCAAATCATGTTATGGTTCAGGAGTTATCTCTGAGACTTCGGCATTCTCAGTTTCGATATTTTCTGCTTTGGCACTCACAGATTGAGGATTGTTGATCCCGACAGTGTTATCAATTTCTTGTTCGCAAATTGATGTTTTTAATCAGTCAGCATCAATTTGAGGGGGATGTCAATCAGGAAGGATGAAAATCAGACAGCTAAATTAAGAGTTTTCTATAATTAGGAGCGTCCTTATTTAAATTATTTTCAATATCTTTATTCTGATTTATTTCCCTGTTAGTTGAGTATTTAGATTAGGAATATACATTATTAAGTTATCTAAAATAGATTATACAAAATATTTTATACCTAAAATAGATTGTAAGATTATTATTTAATGGAATGAAAGCAAAGGGAAAAGACATAGAGTCTATTCATAATTCAACATATTTTTTTCAAAACTTTGACGGACAGGAATCAGAAAAGATGTGGAGGAATAGTTTCAAGGTGTGATGTGTGCCAACGACACAAGTGCATGGCCTTAGCACTTGAGAGGTTGCTACAACCTCTAGCGTTAGCGAAGAAAGTGTGAGAGGGGATGATGGATTTTCTACCTTGGTAAGAAGGCTTTATAGTCATCTTGGTGGTGTTGGATCGTTTTGAGCAAACCTCTATGTCATCCCAACATTATAATTTATGACATCACGATTTTTATATGGAAGGTTGTCCGTTTGCATGAGATTCCCAAATCAATGGTTTCAGATCAAGACAAGGTTTTACTAACTCATTTATGGATGGAGTTGTTTAGAATGTAAGGAACCATATTGAAGAAAAGTACAGCATACTATCCACAAACTAATAGACAATCAGAAGCTATTAATTAGAGCGTGGATACTTATTTGTGTTGCATTGTATATGATGCACCGAAGCAGTAGGTGAAATGGCTACGTTGAGCAAAGTACTGGCACAACACATCATATCATACAGCTTTTAAAATAACACCTTTTAAAATCTTATATGGTCGTGATCCAACTCACTTGATGCATGATGGACACAGTACTACATCGGTGTCTCTGGTGGATCAGTACTTAGAAGAGAGGGAAAGATGTTGTCGAAATTGAAAGGACATATATTGAAAGCGCAACAGCTTGTGAAGAAACAAGCTGATGAACAACAAAGGGATGTGAAGTTTGCAATACGAGATATGGTGCATTTAAAAATTCGGCCCTCTCGGCATAATACATTGGCCAAAAGCAGGAATGAGAAGTTATCTCCAAGCTATTTTGGGTCTTATGAGATCACAAAGCACGTCGGTGAGGTGGCTTATCATATAAAATTGCCCCCTTTGTCGACTCTTCATCCAAATTTCCACATAACATAGCTGAGATGTGTTATTGGTGATAACGTGCCCTCTTCTTTACTTCCCCTTAACTTGAAAGAGAATATTTAAATTCTCTTGGAACCACTGGAGCTAAATGGGGTGCGCAAAGAATCGATAAGTGGGAAAGAAGTATTAATTAAATAAAAAGAATTACCACATTATGATGTCACATGAGAATCGTACGAGTTGATCTATTAGCATTTTCTTCTTTTTCACTTTAAGGATAATAGTCTTATTGGAAGGGAAGCAATATTAAAGAGGGACCAACAATGATTTCCGCCACAATGAGCCTGCCAATTAAGTTGAAGGCGGCTTATTTTAAGTGAAGGCCAAATACCAGTTTAGCCATTTATTATTATTATTATTATTTGGTTTCAATAGGCTTATTATGGGGCATGCTTGTGATTATTGTATGGAGTCTTTGGAGTTAGGGTTTGAGAGAGCTCGCCTATCTTTTGACTTGTATGTGGTTATCTTTATGTCTTTGGAGTTGTAATCGTTGATTTACATTCAACGAAATAAAAGTATATTATTTCTACCCTTATTCTAATCCGAACTATGATAGCCTCATCATAAAATTAAGAACAAGAGCTTAAGATGAAATCAAAGGACAATAGACTATTGTCGACCATGCATAAATAAAGAACCCTGATATGAGGAATAATTGAATGATAACGATGATTAAATTTTGAATCTTTAACCTTTAGTTCTTCCCATCCATATGAAAGCTTTAAAATTGTATCCGACATGTTTCGGAAGTCACATGGTTGACCATTCCATATAGAAAATAAATTGGAGTGATTCCGCTCCCATTTATAAGTTGTGTGACTATGCCATCAGCTTCCTTTTTCATTGTAATATTTTGAATTTTGAAATTTAAGAAATTATTTATTGCTTCAAATATTTAGAGGAATGAATAAAAAAGAAATTTTGTGTTTCAAGAAAATTCTAGAGAATCCATTCTATGGTTGGAGTGAGGTAGATGGCGCCTACTTGGGTTCTGCTTCGTAGAAGACTTAATTATCCCTCTTGGTAAGTGCTAATCACTCTCTACCCTTATTGCTCACTAAGTTGCCAAGACCTTTCCCTTGCTTCCCCACAACCCTCCCTTGTATCAATTTGACTAAGTTTGGGCTCCAATTGGCCTAGTCTTAAGTCCTCTGCCCTCCATCACCCTCTAAATGTATTAAACTTTGACCACCTACTCCACATCTGATCTTCACATTCCCATCTAGCATTATGAAGCCCATCAAAACCCCGTTCATAACTCAATCAATAGAATAGCAAATAGAGAATGTGCATTTTCTAGACCAATCTACAGCAATCATGTCATAAGAATAGCTGTTCTCTTTTTCAGGTTATTGTATTAGTTGATTCAATCGTTGGATTGCAAGAGAACCACTTCATTACAGATGATGGGATGTACTACTGCAGCATCTTGTTATTTGGAACAAAGAACACCAGAGAGACTTAACAAAGAATAACGGGCATCATCTTTAATGAGCAAAAAGGTTGCAAAATGGAAGCATATGTTGACAACTTGCTCACTAAAGAAAGCTTCCTCAGCAACACATCATCAACTGGCAAGAAAACTTTAGTATGCAGAGAAGGAATGCAAGCTTAAACTAGTTAAAGGCGTATTTGGCGCGAGAACTAAGAAGTTTTAAATGAGATATTCATGTCAAATCAAATAAGCTTTAAGTGATCAAGCATCTTGACTCCAAGAACTATAACAAATTGCATATTTCATTGATTAAATAAACAATCTAAATCATCTACAAATCTAGTGATGAATTCTCTTGTCACGACCCGGACTGAAACTTGAAGTTAACCAAGACGAAAACAGACAGTCAGACAGTGAAAATCAATTATAATTCAATCATTAACAGTTTAATGCTCAAATAATGCATGAAAGAGCCACTAAAGAGAGCAATTAAATTTAATAAGTAGAAATTTATACATTTTTATTTGTTGTTCACATCTTCTGTATATATTTGCTCATCTTCTATTTATCTTGCTTAAATGTTTAAAACTTAAAAAAATATTAAAGCAACATAATAAATTATCTAAAAATAAGATAACCAAGTAGAAATCACACTTTTAAACTATAATAATCTAAGGAAAAAAGTATAATATGTATGGATGTCTATAAGAAATCATATAATATGCTGGTTTTTCATATTTTATAAGCAATCAGATATATGTTAATGCATGCATCTATGATCTTTTCTAAATGAACATACTCAATCATCTATAATCATTTACTTTAACTTTACTTTTATTTTATACTTTACATACACATCTGTCTTTGTTAGGACTACCGTTAGCAAACCTAATAGACTCTTGGTCGATATTGCCCTGTCAGTACAACAGTTAGCAATCTACACATCCCAATTGACTAGAGTGGAAATGCCCTTATCTGCCCCTGTGTTGGGTCTCCCGTGCATGATATTGACAGTTATCTATGGATGTCCCTCGAAAATTGTCAAGGCTCCGGCCCTAATTCTACCTTTACCAAAATCCTTATACATATGTATGATTTTCCATATATGTGCCACCTGACTTTCTAATATACACGTCTTTTGTTCTTGTTTAATCTTTCGTAATATTTGCATGCTCTACTTGTAATTCTAACCTCTTTCAGCAGCGGCATCGCAGGCAACAGGTATGTACTACCACTTTCCTTTTTACTGCACTTGCTTTCTTATTGTGCCTTACTGTGCATATTTTTTTCATACAAGCAATAATATTATTCTGTTATTTACAATACATGTAAAAGAACTATAGTAGATGACAGTAGGCTGCCTGTTTAGGAGGAACACTACAACGAGGCTCTATGACTCAACAATAATAGCAAACATCAACTCAAATTCACATACCAAAATCACAACACTACAATAATAAGCTTGGGGCGAACTTCCTGAGAAGCAAAATGATGATGCAAGTGGAAGGACAACTTCAGACAACAATCGAGACCGCAACATAAACAAAAGAACGATCCACAACCAAACTTTTCATAGTTTTAAATAACATAAACCCATAGGATTCTGAGATTGTTCGTCTAACACGATATAAATCCTCACGTTACTTTTTAGGCATTCGTACGATCGTATGTCGTACGATATAAGTCCTAAACTCTTTTTTGGATTCTGAGATTGTAGTTTGATATAGTGTAAATCTTCCTATATTTTTGGGCAGTTAGCACGATCGTATGTCGTGCTGATATAACTCCTAAAATTCTAATAAATTGCAGGAGTAAACATCAAGTAACATAATTCCCAAAATGTAAGTCAAACAATAGGGCAGTCTAGGAAGTCAGCAAGGTTTGCCTCAAGATCTGTGACGTCCCCCTATTTATCACTCCTTTGAATTTCCAAAATAATTGTTCCTACTTGAGCCCTTCCCACTTGAATTTCGTGTGTCGTGAAAACTCAACTTTGAATTCTTGAAGACGAATCCCCAGATTATTATTGAGAGTTTTTTAAGTGACTTTGGTTGGTTGAGATGTAATTAATTATAGAGGCTTGCCTCATAGAGAATTAGGAACTCAGTTAATATAACAACTATCTAATATTCGTATTAGATAGGGAAATTGTCGGTCACAAAATTCACATACTTAACAACGAATGTAATGAATTTCTCAGTTTACATGGTTGAGCTAGCAAACAAGTGGTACGCTTATCTTTCGAGATGATATATCACTTGTAGTATTATGTTCAACTATACAAACTATTAGATATATGAGACATGTTCGGTCTCATATTTCAAAATTAAAATATTATTTTTCAAAATCAAAATTATATACAGATTAAATTAAAATTATTTTTAAAGCAACGAACAAATTTCAATTGGCGACTGAGAATTAACTCTTAAATGATTGGAGTATTAAGAAAATTTCCCATAAATAAATCCTTCCAAATGAGAGCATTGGGTCTGAAGCATTTGTTGTTCCTTCAAAGAATGCTAAGGGGAGATGAAATTGAGGTAGACATGGCCACCTTCTCTCAGACACATTAGGGGGAAATTTCATAAGAGTTATAAGTGCTTACATCTATAGTTTTACAATTAAATTTTAAAGCATATTCCCTCTATAGATGCAAAAAACTATTATGTTTTTCATGTACTTTTCCTCTAGTGTAGTGCATTCTACAAGACCCTAGAAAGTATAGTTTCCCACAACAAAATGAGATTTTCTTTTTAAAGCACCTTCCCTTTATACTTTTTAAAATGATAATCCATGATATTATGTTTCAATCCTTTGATATTCTCTATTAAAAAAGAAACTAAAGCAGAAAACACAACAAAGAAAAATTAAAAAAAAAAAAGCTAAGTCAACAAAAGGTGAGATCTCAATGATCAAAATTTAAAGCCACTTCTTTCAAAAAACATGAAGAGGATAAATTTCATGATTATAGTAGGCTAATAGCCTAAGATTTTGATCAATTTTTTATGCGGTGGGAATTTCAGAGTACCTAAGACAAATTGGATTTGTTAAAACTTTCATTCTTTTGTTCTTTGTAGCTTCTCAGAAGAGGAAATTAAACAACATATTCACCAATTCAAGTGCATCAACACAAAAAATAGACGTAAATTGAGTTTAATAAGCCAATGATGACTCAACCAACCTAAAACAAATTAAAGCGCAAGTAGTCCATCAAAAGTCAACCAGATTTAAAAAATGTTGCATAAAAACGTCATGCTAACGATACTTAGTTCACAGTTTCAAATATAAAACTCAACTAATCAACACTCAAAAGCTATACCCAACTATAGATACTTGATAATCAGCCAAATGACACTATTAGCTCATATCACTCATTCATAGTACTTATCCTTAGTATTCTCTCATTGAACTCATCCAAAAAAGGTCTGCTTTAAAGCAGTCGCATGGTCGTAGAGCAAATGCCCAACTTCACATGTAGATGTTTGAATTCATTGCGACCTACCTTGTAGAACTAACCATGGTTCTTGCTTATTAAAAAGAGTTTAAGTGTTAGGCAAAGGGAACCAAATTCTTAATCACTAGAATGTCATCTTTTCTCTTTCCCACTAACTATGTGCACTTTCTCTTCATCCAACTCATCCTGCTCTTCAAGACTAGTTGAGACCTTTGTAGCAATTTACTTGAGAAATCATTGAGATCATATCAAGTCATATTTTTCATCTCNTTGGGTGGTGTCAATCAGGAATGACAGAAATCAGACAACTAAATTATGAGTTTTCTATAATTAGGAGCTTCCTTATTCAAATTATTTTCAATTTCTTTATTCTGATTTATTTCTCTGTTAGTTGAATATTTAGAATAGGAATATGCATTATTAAGTTATCTAAAATAGATTATACAGAATATTTTGTACCTAAAATAGATTGTAAGATTACTATTTAATGGAATGAAAACAAAGGGAAAAGACATCAAGCATATTCAGAATTCAGCTTATTTTTCTCAAAACTTTGACAGAGTATTAGAGCCAATTTTTGCCCTAACCACCGATAGTCGTTGGAGGACCGTCAAGACTCTCCTCCTGCCAGATTTCTTGCGGGAGGGGATGAGAGGAACTTTTCCTTTAGAAGAAAAAAAACGCTCTTGCTTGGTTTTTAGTTATCTTCCTCTTCGTCTAGCTCTGCTCTCCCCATTTCTCAAATAGATCTCGCAACAATTCCAAGTTATAGAGAGATGGTCGGTGCACCTTCACCTTCTTCGGTACCGATCACTCCTCTTCTGAATGATGAGCTTGACATCGTGACTCCGACGATCTGAAACCTCGACTTTTGGAGATGTGGAGGCCCTTCTTCCAACCTTACCATCTCATCATCGTGCAGGACGAAGATCCATCGAAGACCATCAATGTCCCGGAGGGCTTCGATTACGAACTTTATAACCACAATGACATCAATATGATCCTTAGTCCCAAGGCCTCCTGCATCTCATTCAAGGATTCCGCATGTCGATGCTTCGGTTACATGGTGTCTAAGAAGAAATACATCTATACCATCGACGACGACTGCTTCTTCCACTTCGGCTTCGTCCGCTTCGACTTAGGCTTCTTGTCGAACTAAAGGATTGAAGGCTTCGACACTCCTTCCTAGACTAATGGCTTCGGCTTTGGCAAACCCTAGATCTTCGGCTTCGGCACTCACGGCTTCGGAAATCTCGGCTTTGGCACTCACGACTTCGGCACCCACAGCTTCAGCATCTCAGCTTCAACATCTTGGCTTCAGCACTTTTGGTGTGAAGATCAGGGAACAAATAGTCCTCGTCATCGCACGAAGAATCAATAGCATTTGGATTGTATAACAGGACACAAATCCTACTTGTGGGCTATGAAAGGTTGCATTTGGATTAGAACGCGGATCCTACCTATAGGCTATGATCGATAACATTTGGATCGTGTAACTGGATCCTATTTGTGGGCTATGATTGGTAGCATTTGGACCAGGGCGCGGATCCTACTTGTAAGCTATGATCGATAGCATTTGGATCGTGTAACTGGATTCTATTTATGGGCTATGAACGGTATCGTTTGGATCGTGTAACTGGAAGTGAATCCTTCTCGTGGCTATGATTCGAATTTCTGGACGACAATGATAAAGGATTTCTTGCTTTTCTTTGCTCAAATCATGTTATGGTTCAGAAGTTGTCTCTGAGACTTCGGCATTCTTAGTTTCGACACTTTCTGCTTTAGCACTCACGACTTGAGGATTGTTGATTCGGACAGTGTTATCAATTTCTTGTGGGCAAATTGATGTTTCTTAATCAGTCAGCATCAACTTGAGGGGGATGTCAATCAGGAAGGATGAAAATCAGACAGCTAAATTAAGAGTTTTCTATAATTAGGAGCTTCCTTATTTAAATTATTTTCAATATCTTTATTCTAATTATTTCCCTATTAGTTGAATATTTAGATTAGGAATATGCATTATTAAGTTACCTAAAATAGATTATACAAAATATTTTGTACCTAAAATAGATTGTAAGATTATTATTTAATAGAATGAAAATAAAGGGAAAAGATATCGAGCCTATTCAGAATTCAGCATATCTTTCTCAAAACTTTGACATGCAGGAATCAGAAAAGTTGTGGAGGAATAGTTTCAAGGTGTGATGTGTGCCAACGACACAAGTGCATGGCCTTAGCACTTGAGAGGTTGCTACAACCTCTAGCATTAGTGAAGAAAGTGTGAGAGGGGATGATGGATTTTCTACCTTGGTAAGAAGGTTTTATAGCCATCTTGGTGGTGTTGGATCGTTTGAGCATACCTCTACGTCATCCCAACACTATAATTTATGACGTCGCGATTTTTATTTGGAAGGTTGTCCGCTTGCATAAGATCCCCAAATCAATAGTTTCGGATCAAGCAAGGTTTTACTAACTCATTTATGGATGGAGTTGTTTAGAATGTAAGGAACCATATTGAAGAAAGGTACAGCATAATATCCACAAACTAATAGACAATCAGAAGCTATTAAATAGAGCGTGGATACCTATTTGTGTTGCATTGTATATGATGCACCCAAGAAGTAGGTGAAATGGCTACGTTGAGCAAAGTACTGGCACAACACATCATATCATACAGCTTTTAAAATAACACCTTTTAAAATCTTATATGGTCGTGATCCACCTCACTTGATGCATGATGGACACAGTACTACATCGATGTCTCTGGTGGATCAGTACTTAGAAGAGAGGGAAAGATGTTGTCAAAATTGAAAGGACATATATTGAAAAGCGCAATAGCTTGAGAAGAAACAAGCTGATGAACAACAAAGGGATATGAAGTTTGCAAAACAAGATATGGTGCATTTAAAAATTTGGCCCTCTCGGCAAAAGACATTGGACAAAAGAAGGAATGAGAAGTTATCTCCAAGCTATTTTGGGTCTTATGAGATCACAAAGTGCATCTGTGAGGTGACTTATCATATAAAATTGCCCCCTTCGTCGACTCTTCATCCAAATTTTCACATATCATAGCTGAGACGTGTTATTGGTGATAACGTGCCCTCTTCTTCACTTCCCCTTAACTTGAAAGAGAATATTTAAATTCTCTTGGAACCACTGGAGCTAGATGGCGTGTGCAAAGAATCAATAAGTGGGAAAGAAGTATTAATTAAATAAAAAGAATTGCCACATTATGATGTCACATGAGAATCGTACGAGTTGATCTATCAGTGTTTTCTTCTTTTTCACTTTAAGGATAATAGTCTTATTGGAAGGGAAGCAATATTAAAGAGGGACCAACAATGATTTCCGCCACAATGAGCCTGCCAATTAAGTTGAAGGCTTCTTTTAAGCGAAGGCCAAAAAACCAGTTTAGCCATTTATTATTATTATTATTATTTGGTTTCAATAGGCTTATTATGGGGCATGCATGTGATTGTTATATGGAGTCTTTGGAGTTAGGATTTGAGAGAGCTCGACTACCTTTTGACATGTAGGTGGTTATCTTTATGTCTTTAGAGTTGTAATCGTTGGTTTACATTCGACAAAATAAAAGTATATTATTTCTACCCTAATTCCAATCCGAACTATGACAGCCTCATCATAAAATTAAGAACAAGAGCTTAAGCTGAAATCAAAGGGCAATAGACTATTGTCGACCATGCATAAATAAAGAACCTTGATACGAGGAATAATTAAATTATAACGATGATTAAATTTTGAATCTTTAACCTTTAATTCTTCCCATCCATATGAAAGGTTTAAAATTGTATCCGACATGTTTCGGAAGTCACATGGTTGACCATTCCATATAGAAAATAAATTGGAGTGATTTCGCGCCCATTTATAAGTTGTGTAACTATGCCTTTTGAATTTTGAAATTTAAGAAATTATTTATTGCTTCAAATATTTAGAGGAATGAATAAAAAAGAAATTTTGGTGTTTCAAGAAAATTCTAGAGAATCCATTCTAGGGTTGGAGTGAGGTAGATGGCGCCCACTTGGTTTTTGCTTCGTAGAAGACTTAATTATCCCTCTTGGTAAGTGCTAATCGCTCTCTACCCTTATTGCTCACTAAGTTGCCAAGACCTTTCCCTTGCCTCCCCACAACCCTCAAACAGGTCACAACCCTCTCTTGTATCAATTTGACTAAGTTTGGGCTCCAATTGGCCTAGTCTTAAGTACTCTGCCCTCCATCACCCTCTAAATATATTAGACTTTGACCACCTACCCCACATCTGATCTTCACATTCCAATCTAGCATTATGAAGCCCATCAAAACCCCGTTCATAACTCAACCAATAGAATAGCAAATAGAGAATGTGCATTTTCTAGACCAATCTACAGCAATCATGTCATAAGAATAGCTGTTCTCTTTTTCAGGTTATTGTATTAGTTGATTCAATCGTTGGATTGCAAGAGAACCACTTCATTACAGATGATGGGATGTACTACTGCAGCATCTTGTTATTTGGAACAAAGAACATCAGAGAGACTTAACAAAGAATAACGGGCATCATCTTTAAAGAGCAAAAAGGTTGCAAAATGGAAGCATATATTGACAACTTGCTCACTAAAGAAAGGTTCCTCAGCAACACATCATCAACTGGCAAGAAAACTTTAGTATTCAGAGAAGGAATGCAAGCTTAAACTAGTTAAAGGCGTATTTAGCACAAGAATTAAGAAGTTTTAAAGGAGATATTCATGTCAAATCAAATAAGCTTTAAGTGATCAAGCATCTTGACTCTACACATCGCAATTGTCTAGAGTGAAAAAGGCCCTTATCTGCCCCTGTGTTGGGTCTCCCGTGCATGATATTGACAGTTGTCTATGGATGTTCCTCGAAAATTATCAAGGCTCTAGCCCTAATTCTACCTTTACCAAAATCCTTATGCATATGTATGATTTTCCATATATGTGCCACCTGACTTTCTAATATACACATATCTTTTGTTCTTGTTTAATCTTTTGTAATATTTGCATGCCCTACTTGTAATTCTAACCCCTTTCAGCAGCGGCATTGCAAGCAACAGGTATGTACTACCACTTTCCTTTTTACTGCACTTTCTTTCTTATTGTGCCTTACTGTGCATATTTTTTTCATACAAGCAATAATATTATTTTCTTATTTACAATACATATAAAAGAACTATGGTAGATGACAGCAGGCCACCTGTTTAGGAGGAACACTACAACAAGGCTCTATGACTCAACAATAATAGCAAACATCAACTCAAATTCACATACAAAAATCACAACACTACAACAATAAGCTTGGGGCGAACTTCCTGAGAAGCAGAACGATGATGCAAGTGGAAGGACAACTTCAGAGGACAATCGAGACCACAACATAAAGCAAAGAACGATCCTCAACCGAACTTTTCATAGTTTTAAATAACACAAACTCATTGGATTCTGAGATCGTTCGTCTAGCACGACATAAATCCTCACGTTATTTTTTAGGCATTCGTACGATCGTATGTCGTACGATATAAGTCCTAAACTCTTTTTAGGATTCTGAGATTGTAGTTTGATACAGCGTAAATCCTCCTATCTTTTTGGGTTGTTTGCACGATCGTATGTCATGCTGATATAAGTCCTAAAATTCTAATAAATTGCAGGAGTAAACATCAAGTAACCTAATTCTCAAAATGTAAGCCAAACAATAGGGCAGTCTAGGAAGTCAATGAGGCTCGCCTCAAGATCTGTGACGTCCCCCTATTTCTCACTCCTTTGGATTCCAAAAATAATTGTTCCTACTTAAGCCCTTCCCACTTGAATTTCGTGTGTCCAATCGTGAAAAGCAACATCAAATTCTTGAAGACGAATCCCTGGATTATTATCGAGAGTTTCTTAAGTGACTTCGGTTGGTTGAGATGTAATTAATTATAGAGGCTTGCCTCATAGAGAATTAGGAACTCAGTTAATATAACAACTATCTAATATTCCTATTAGATAGGCAAATTGTCGGTCACAAAATTCACATACTTAACAACGAATGTAATGAATGTCTCAGTTTAAATGGTTGAGCCAACAAACAAGTGGTACGCTTATCTTTCGAGGTGATATATCACTTGTAGTATTATGCTCAACTATGCAAACTATTAGATATATGAGATCTGTTCAGTCTCATCTTTCAAAATTAAAATAC
>JXCR01124694.1:0-10689 GCA_002079205.1 Phalaenopsis hybrid cultivar | reverse complement strand
ATTCTCAATCACTAGAATGTCAACTTTTCTCTTTCCCACTAACTATGTGCACTTTCTCTTCATCTAACTCATCCTGCTCTTCAAGGCTAGTTGAGACCTCTGTAGCAATTTACTTGAGAAATCATTGAGATCATATCAAGTCATATTTTTCATCTATCATATCTCATTGCATGGTCGACCAAGAAAGGTTTACTTTACTTTCTAATGATCAAGTTTGAATCCAACAATTAACTTGCTACGATCCCACTTCTGGGATTAAAATAAATGTCAATTCGAGAATATCAACTCCATAAATTGGGAAAGGGAGAACTAAAGAAGAGAAACACAGAATTAAGGAGAAACTTACAAAATTCTTTTCAATCTCTTCAATGTCTCCAAAAAGAGACTACCTATATATGTAGAAAAACATTAATTCAATGTTAATAGATTATTTATTAACTAACTATATTTATTAGTCTAAGACAAATAACAAATCATTTCACAATATCCTATCATTACCTACCTGTCAAAGTGATCATTCCCTCAAGGTCGAGCATATCATAGAAATAATGGAAAGGTAGAATGGTGATGAAAGCAACAAAGAGTGAGCTAGGAAGGTCACCGACAACAGAAAAATGAAAATTGGAGTTAGACTTGATTTTAGGGCAGAGAATGGGCTTCTTCATTTGATTGCGTAGTTAAAGAAGACGATCATGAATCTATTTCTTTCCATGGTAAAAAGTTACTAGTAGTAACGAGGCCTCCCTTCTTGAAAACAAATAAATCTTTTAAAATTATCAAAATTTCAGACACCACTAGACGAACAAGTTCATCATGTGGCAGCTCTTTAGAGAGACAGAAGAGCACAGTCCAAGTTGAACCAGTATAAAGCTTGAAAGTAATTGGTAGGCTCCTCTTTCTGAAGAATGTATAATCTCTATTTTGTTGAGGCTATAAAGTGCAGAATATGCTAAATGAAATTGTTTATTTTCTAGACCAAGCGGTTGCTATGGTAAATGAAATTGGAATTTCATATTTGCCTATGAACCAATTACCATTCATAACTCTTTGTCAAATTGGTGAAGATTGGATTTTTAGAGATAGTTTGGAAATGTAAGAAGTTGTCTCCTTGCGATGCTTCGAGATCAAGATGGAGAAGATAATGATTGTGCTGAGTGGTAGAGGGTGACGAGGATGTGGTTGAGGCTAAGGGTTTGAATGGAGAGATCAAGATTGGGAGTTTAGATCAACAAGATGATGATTGATGAAATGACTAGTGTTGGATTGGGTGACCATAGTGTGGAGGCAAAACTCAAATCATTGTAAGGGGCGGCGGCACCAAATTTGACAAAAATCTTTCTTGTTCTTGAAATTGGTTTGGTGACCTCTTGAACTGTGAATGGCCTGTGGACGAAGTAGCGTGGGAATAATCTTGGACGAATTGGCACAAAAAAAAAAATTTAAGTTCGGAGATGATAATTGCGGTGCATGTTTAGCAATGGGGATGTGGGATAAGGACAAATAAGAGGACAACGAGAGCTAGCAAGTAACTTGGGTGAGATCATAAGATGGCAGATGTTAGCGAATTTGGCCTTTGCAATGGAAGATACGGCGGTAGTATGGAGAGGGTTTTTTTTCAGTGATCTCACCATTGATACAACCCCATTTATAGGATTAAGATAAATGGCAACTCTAGAAATTGAGTGGGGGAGAATTAGGAAAGAGAAACATAGAGATAAGGTAAAACTTACTGGATTCTTTTCATTCGCCTCAATGTCTCCAAAAGGAGGCTATCTATTGCTAACAGCCCACTTACTAATTAACTATAATTATTAGTCTAATACAATAAAGAATCTTCTCACAATATCCTATCATCAGTTAAGGAAATCAGATAGATTTTTATTTTCAAGTTCACAAATTCATTTCCCATATAATATCATCTAAAATAGGAGCATTCAACACTGCTGGATCTTAACATCATTCAAAATGCTTAAGATGGTAGAAAACCATTTCTCTCTAGAAATATGGTAAGAATTAGACTTGGCACGGCGAGTGAAAGAATTTGTGGCCCGTCGGTTAAGAAGAACTTTATTTTTCCAATATTGCAGGCTATTCACCATTCCAAAACAAAACAAAACAAAAAAATGCTCCAGAAAAAACAAAGGAAACCTAAACACGCAGATTCAAGGTTTCTGAGACTCGTACCGGAGGCAGAGTCGACATTGAAGGCAGCAAGCACATCGGCAGCCTCGTCAATTGGAGATCGGAACGGCCTGAGGACCTTCTTCCGGTAACGGGAGAAGGAGAACACATTCGCCGCCACGGAGAGCGTCAGGACGATTCCAGCGAGCTTCGTCGCTGCCATCATGAGCGACATCATCCCCATTTTAACACTCCGGTNCTTCCGGTAACGGGAGAAGGAGAACACATTCGCCGCCACGGAGAGCGTCAGGACGATTCCAGCGAGCTTCGTTGCTGCCATCATGAGCGCCATCATCCCCATTTTAACACTCCGGTAATGTATGTCGGGAAAGACGATATCCAGAAACCTGTATCAACTTGCGAGTGGCAGATAAATCGCCATGAAAGCCGCGTGATCTTCTGAGGATTATAAAGGATTAAAATGCTCGCTGCAAGCAGGGCTCCTTCAATAGAATACTCAAAATTTTAAATTCGTTAGAATTTTGAGTAGGATAAGACTCGACGCCTTTTTTTTTTTTTTTAAGTGGATATCTCACTTGAGAAAGAGACAAATTCGCTCTTTTGTTTGCAGGTGTGAGTATTCGATGCTTTCGGATGGGCAGTTTGAAAATGGACAAATTTTCTTAATAGATTAGTATTAAGGTTCATGTAGACGAAAAATTATTACATCTAAGTCCGAAGTAACTAGAAATATGTTCGGAGTCTGATGAATCAACTCCACGTGGAGTTGATAGAAAAAAAAAACTCGGTTTCTTGTGATTCGGCCAGTAAAACGGGAACATTACTCTGGTGTTTCTCCGCATTATTTAGGTGTATTGTGATGGTATTTATGTGTTATTATGTTATTGCAAAATCGGGAATATTCTCATAACACAATAATACATGAATATCATCACAATAACACATGAATAATACAGAATAACACGGGAGGAATAGTTCTCTGTGCTAAAACAATTTTTTTTTTAATTTTTCTGTCACCTCTATGTGGCGTGATTTCATTACACTCCTGACGTAATATTTGTTCTATTTAGTCAAGACAACTGAATGTCTTTTTTCTTTTGTAAAATAAGATCAAAATTGTACCAACACAGAAGAACAACCTACTTAAAATAATCTTAAAATACCAAACTATTCATTGAAGAGCTTTGTTAGTCTTGAGAACATCAGATTTTTTTTTAAAAGATAACTAGCTATTTGTAGTTGTTGCATCTTTTTGATGGTTAATCAAAGCTTAAATAGTGAGCTGACATCGATTTTTTGGATGGGAGAAGGATGTACTTAAACGTGTTTACCATTTTGTTGGTTTGGGTGGACATTTTATTATGTGTCGTACATCGATCTAGCTGACATTGAATTTAATCGAAATCTTTGAGCATGTGTATTGTTCATTTTCGACACCTTTCTCTTACCAGACACTTACAGGGGATGAGATTCATCTACAATATTTATTGGTTGTGGATGATTTAGTTCAGTTTTCAAAGTAGTCACTCGTTGGGGTAGTTTTAGCACATTTATAGAGAGTTACGAGAGGTCACCAAGCTTAATTGCATGCATATGGAGAGTTGCTCACATCTTTTGCAGGTTTGGATATGGGAGCATTTATGAAATGGGAGGCCAACGCTACAAGTATAGTACCCTAAGGAGCTTCAGAGGAAGAGTTTGGGCTTATTATTTTTTAGTTCTAATTATTGTAATTTATTTCTTTATTAACCAATATTTTTATAGATGGATCGAGAATCAACTAAGAGAAATGCGACCAAGTGTTGTTAGTATTTATGGAGAATATATCGAATGCCCGCTACAAAGCCATGTTAGTATAATTTTCATTGTTGAATATTCTCACTATTAATTTAATTTATAACACTCCTAAAATTTAACCCAAATAAAAAATACACCCAAGTGACTTGGGACCCCTATGATATTCACATAATGCTTTGAGTTTCTAATTCATGCACATCTGGAGTGATAATCTGGAAGTCTTGAGTACCACTCATCAACTGGTGATGAGCTGAGCAGCATGTACTTGACTGTATGATAAGGCAGTTTGGAGCTATATGACACATAAACATGTAGCCAATGAAGCTTGGATTTTGAAGAGTGGATGATAGGAGAAACCTAATGAAGATTGGGTTGATTTTAATAAATTCTATTTTCAATTATGGGAGAACATACTTGCATGTATTATCCACGGTGAAAATATTCATGAAAATAATGAAAATTGGCTCAAATGATACTTTGATTGGTATAGGTCATAGGCATCATACTAAAACCAACTCAATAATTATTTATTCATATATTAATTATTCATAAAACAAGATTATAAAGCCTTAAAAGAACTAGTTATAATAGTCTGACAATTTTTTTTGTCAGAGTTTGTGCTTTGCAGGCGATAGAGCCTACTTATGCCTCTGAGCACAACCTACTAGAATGGGGGGCTCGACATTTATAAGTGTTAGGTCCAAATGTTATTATACTTATAATGTGTGTTTATCTCACATATTGAATTTTATTTTATAAAGCATCATAGTAAACTTAAGTTTAATTTTCATGTAATTGAGTCCAGAATTAGAATTTAAGAAAGTCTTAAATCTCATCATGGGTTGTGGGGGTCCAAAGGTAATCTTAATTCACATTAGGATGAACTTGAATCAGGCAAAGAAGAACTCAATTTGAATTAAACGAAAATAAAGATGAATTAAAATTGGACCAAATGAAGGGAAGATGAACCAGTGAACAAAGGAAGAATATGGATATTTAAGGGTGAGCTAGGATGAAACTTTAGTTATGAGTGCCCCTAGGTGAAGCTTCAGTGGACCCAAATGGAGTTAAAGAGCCCAAAAAATTGTCAGTTGGGGTTGTTTTTTTATTGTCTCCCATCATAGATCTCACATATTTTTTAATCTAAACGATCAGACAAAATAATCAAAAAAGAATTTACTATCGTGAGGGATAAAAATATTATCTTAGAATAAATTTAACCATCCAGATGATGAAGATCTTCAAGATTTTTGGGTCTACATACCCAAGTTTTTCCTTTGCCTTAAAGGTGTAAGATAAGATTTATTTTATTCTGCGGTCTGGTATCTCTGGGAAAGTAAGCTCTCACAATTAATGACATCTCATGAGTGGTGGTCCTGAGAACACTCTCGATTAAAGTTTTGACTTATATCATGCTCAATCATCAGTAAGTGTCTGTGAGATGATTGATATCGAGGGCTCACACTGAAAATTTTAAGTTTTTGAATGAATGAGTGGAATTGGAAGTATTGGATAAGCTTGATTAGAATTAATTCACTTAATGCTAAGAACCTTAGTTGGTTTGGTTTAATTTGGTTGGAGGTTTGGTTCGAGTTGATTTTGCTTGTTTTAGTTGATTTAAATTTGTTGCAAGTCATGCAAGTCATTTTTTTGGATTGTATTCAAATTTATTCATTTTGTATTTGTTTAAATATCATTTATTTAAGTTCTTCAAAATTGATTTACTTTTTTATACTGTTGTTTTATGCTGTTAAAAGCCATTAGATTTGTATTAGGTTTATTCTAAATTTTATTTGATGATTATTAAGGCTCATTTAATGATTATTAAGTTTATCACTTTTTTTTTGTTTATTTAAGATTTTAAGATTTATTAATGTTTGTTAAGGTTGGTTAAAATTCATTAAATTTTGTTAAATTTAAGTTTATCAAAGTTTGTTGAAAATTTGTTAGGATTAATTAAAATTCGTTAAAGTTTGTTAAAATTTATTGAAGTTTGTTAACAAAAAGCAAGCGTTGAGACTTCGAGGTCACGTTTAATTTGACCTAAGTTTTTTTTTGCATTTTCATACACCGGCCAATTCTTATGTATTTACATATTTAACCCCTAAACTTTAATTTTTACATTTATACTACCAAAATTACTCTTGTGAATTCTTTTAAGCACAGTACAAAAAATTAATATAAAAATAATAAAAATAGCTATTAATTGTTTTGAATCAAAATGAGTTGATCATGAACAAACAAACATTAGTCATGTTGAACTCGTTTAAAAATCGAGCTAAAAAAAAATTATTCGTGTTCGACTCTCTTACTTAACGAATGAATCCAACACAATCGACTTAATAAATTAAACACGAGCTATTCACAAACAACGAACTTTTTTAACATCCCAGTAAAACCCCAACAACTTAAAATTCATATTCATATTCATANAATGAATCCAACACAATCGACTTAATAAATTAAACACGAGCTATTCACAAACAACGAACTTTTTTAACATCCAAGTAAAACCCCAACAACTTAAAATTCATATTCATATTCATGTTCTTCCGTATCAAGCAATGAGCCCTTACATGCCATCACGAGTCCAATTTGTGCATCTCCCATATAAAATCCAGTCACTCACTTCAATCTTCCTTAATTGGGAATACTTTATAGATTTATGTATCATTTTGACCTCACTTCCATACTCTTTTATATGGTATTTTCTTATTTTGTCTTTTCTAAAACTAATATGCTTCTAATAAATATTCTGCAGCTACTCCACAAAGCAGAATGCCGGAGATCCAGTCTATCAGACTCATTCAAATGAAAATATTAACCGCTGACATTAAACCTCTGTTTAAATCAAATATTTCATTAGATAATATAATCCTCATTAATAAATGAACTATATCTTTTATCCTTGAGAATAATGCATCTATCCCCATGAAGTTATTCTTCGTTCTGCTTGAAATCCAAGCCAAATATGGCTTAGAAGCTACATCTCAACCATCATTCTCAAGCAAACAAGATATTATTGCTACAGTAAGCAGATGGAAGATAAAATGCCATCATAATGATGGTTATTAAATCATTAACCAAATCCCACCCCATTCTAAAACAAACTAAATCTGCAATTTCATCATCTTTTAAATAAAAGAAAACATCAGAAATAGCTTTTGCTGCTCAGAAAAAAGGAATGTCATTCCAATTAAAAGAAATAAGAAACCTTAAAAAAAAAAAACTGTAGCATTTCGAAAGAGTTAACCATACAGAACACTCCCCGTTCTTCCAGGCCTGACTTATAATGGCAACAAATTTCAAAAACCTCCATCCAGCTTCCTATATTTCAACTCCAATGTTGATTTATCAAAAGGAACTGTAAGAATACAACCAAGATATCAACAAATAATTTAACTATAAGAGAGAGTCCTAATTTGAATCATAAACTAAAGATCAATTTCTCAACCTCTATATATCACTTTCTTTACAACTGCCAATATGATCATTATTCGTATAGCAGAATAAGATCTGTCTGATTAATGATGCATGCAGAGTGGCCTTCAAACTCTCAAAGTGAGCTGATCGAGCCATGTAATTTTTCTCTTTCCGGACCGGTTTGAACCGCTTCCAATGTCTCTGCAGGCTGAGAGCTTCAGATCATCAGCCATGATGTTTCCTTCAAGCAAGCTCCTTCTCAACTTCTCCATCTTCAGGTGCTCCAACTCCACTTCAAATGCATCAGTTTCTTCATCATTCTAAATAGGAAAAATCCCAGAAAAATCAATATTTTCATGCTTATTGCAGTTGGAAACAGGTATTAGTTGACTAAAGAGGATTGAGGAGATTACCGGTAAGGAGACCTGGTTTAAATCTATCAGTTTTCTAGCATTTTGAACTTTTGCCTCCTTCGCTTTACAGTTCCTTTCTTCTTTTTTTGGGAGCTCAGCTTTAGTAGGAGGCAAAGGAGGACGAATAACTTGATTAGGAGGGGAGAGAATTTTGAGAGATTGCTTCTTTGTTTTGCATGGGAAAGCCTTGGAAGATTTGGTGAAAGACTCGTATTTTTTTGCCAGGAATCTACAGCATACATGATGAATGATACAAGTCATACAGTGAAATATTAGGTAATGGAGTCAAAACAAGGGATCATTTACATATATACCACACAATTCTTATGTATTTACATATGTAACACCTAAACTTTCATATTTACATTTATAAGATTCAAATTTTGGCATCATATAAAAAATACAACAATTATTAATTTTTTAAAAGTAAAATACACATTTTCGTGAATAGATTTATAACAACAAAGTGTTATTAAATGTAAATATCAAACTTTAGGAGTTAGATATGGAAATACATAAGAATTGTGTGGTGTATGTATGTAATTTCCCAAATATAAAAGCTGAATAAAATCAAGAAAGGATGTGACAAGTAAGTGAATAGTTAGCTCTTACTTGACTTCAGCCAAGAGCTTGAGCTTTTTCTGCATTGCCTTCTGTAATCTCTCCCTCTTTTCTACAGTTTCCTAAGATTATTCGCAAATGTCCAATGATTAATAAAATACTCAAATAATTAAATTTTGTTGACATGAATATATGAAAAAATTAATGGATTACACTAGGGGATGTTAGAGATTTGAGGAAAATATATATTTGATATGCAGAAGTACAAGTACAAATTATAAAGTTTCAATGATTTTTTAAGTTCACACTTTAGTTCATTTTGGCTGAATTTAAAATTCAGCTGATTTGACCGAATTTGAATTACATTGTAAAATGCTATCAACAAACTATCGCCCGTTGCCACTCTCCACTGCAGCCGCCCCCGCTCCCACCATTGCCCGTCCTAAATCCCCAGCTCTCCATCCTCCTCGTCGCCCGCTGCCACCGCTTTTTGCTCGATTCCCAAATAAATTATTGCATTATTTTCAATTTCTTCAAACCAAACAAAAAAATATAAAGACGTGCAATTATTTTATAGTGAACCAAACAACCATAAAGCATTTCAAATAAATTGCAATAACAGTACTCTACAATCTTTTTACATTGTACTTTATTTTCAGCAAATCAAACAACTCCTAAAGAAGAAGCCTGTAAGGTAATCCCATATGATTACATCAAAATAAGGCTAAAAAAGAAAATAAACCAAGGAGTTAGAGCAACAAAGCACGAAAGTTTAACAGTATTAAAAAAGGAAAAGAAATACATCGAATAAATTGCTGCTTAATAATACGGAGAACATCTCAGATTAATGCCATTATTCTTCAACATAATCTACAGCCCTAAATGATAAATTACATGAAATCACAAAAAGCAAACAAAGCTCACACTCTAAGGCCTTGTTAGGGATACTTTTTTTTTTTTTTTGGTTTTTGTTTTTGTTTATTCTTGTCTTTAAAAACATGTTTGTTTGATGTATTTTTTAAAAACATGTTTGTTTGATGTTTTTTTTTAAAAAAAAATGTTTGTTTGATGTATTTTTTACATGTTTTTATTTTTTTTTCTAAAAATAAATTAACATGATCTTGAAAACACTCAAAATAACTTTTAGGTATTTTGAGTGTTCTTAAAAACAACCATGTTTTAATCAAATAACCATTTATTTTTTGTTTCAAATAAAAACATAAACAAAATAAAACAAAAACAAAAAATTGAAAATAAGAAACAAAAGGGATCCCAAATGGCCCCTAACTATTTGTTAAGTTGTTTATATACACCACAATATTTCTATGTATTTACATATCTAGCAACTAAACTTAATTTTAATATTCATAAAACTAGAATTGCTAATATACTACATAAAAATATCACTATTATCAACTTTTAAAAAGTGAGTTGCATTTTTTCATGTCTAGGTAAAGTTTCTAAACATAAAAAATCAAAGTTTGGTAAATAAATAAGAACTTTGTGGTAAATATATGAAGCTCCCTAGTTTTAACAGAGTTTTATTGTTACTCTTATGGACTATTAAGTTTCTACTTCTTTTTTTAAGAAATTTTTTATGTTGAGACAACTTTTTATAAACATATATTGTGATAGCTATGAAAAATATATTTTGCTCCAAAAGTCTATATAATACTCACAATAACTTTAAAAAAATTTATTTAGCACAACTGTTCTACAATAGCTTTCATGAAAGGCTGTATTCACTCCAAACAGAACAGAAAAACCCTTCAATAAACTTTATAAACTTGCCTCAAAACCAGGTTTTTTATCGAAACTCAATAACCAACAGAGTTGTAAAAACTTCAGCTTTAAGAATTAGACAACCAAATAGTTCCCTAATCCTACTCTATCACGATTCATTAAATCCTTTCTACCAAAAGGATTTAATAAAATTCAATAACAATATAAAGTCAAGGCCAGTAAAAGGAAAAACCCTAGATGCCTCGAAGAGATGATCCAACAAAGAGGCTAAACAATAGATCCGTAAAAGGAGAATATATGCAGAAATCAGATCTCTAAAACAGGTCCGAATATGAAACCTAAAAAAATCCCTCAGATCTCTTCAACTAACTCTAAAAAGTTCTCACCTTGAGTAACTCCTGATAATCCTCAAACAGGTACTGATGCTTGAGCCTTGCCATGGCTGCTTCCCCAGCCGGGAAAGAACGAGACGGGCATGGATCCATGAAAAACTTCATCTTTTTCTTCATCATGTCCCGAAAACAAAAAGCGGAAAGAGAAAGAAAGGAGCTAGAGGAGGAAAAAAGAAAAGCTTCGAATGGGATGCGAACCGCCTTACAAGGATGTCATA
>JXCR01124679.1:22045-35083 GCA_002079205.1 Phalaenopsis hybrid cultivar | reverse complement strand
TTAAATGAAAGAGCACTATACCTCAAACCCTGTATCCATCCTGAAGGATAAACACAAGACTTAAGGATGAGGCTCAATCAAATAAACTAAGGAATATATAATATCCGTTTGGTCTGCGAAACCTTTATATTTGCCGACAAGTTACCCTATTTAATATAAAAAATTAAATATTGTTTATATTAACCTTGGTTCAGACATGCTTCCTATAAGGGCAAGCCCTATAGTTAATTACATCTTAAATGACCAAAGTCTCCTAAGAAGAGTCTCGATAAAAAATCAGGAAATATTATCTTCAAGGAGTTTCAAATGGTAGGACTTTTCAATGAAATCAGACATAAAGGTGTGAAGGGGGATTGGTTCAAATTTGGAACATTTTATTGTAGATTCCAAAGGAGAAAGAACTAGAGGATGTCATGGATCCAGAGGAGAAGTATTTAGGTGTTTCATCCTGTCAATTTTATTTATTAGGGATTACATTCGTGTGAAATGATCACACAAATAACCTAGAAAATGTGAGGATTTAGGCTGTAACAAACAAAGAAATGATCACACAAATAGCCTGGAAGATGTGAGGGTTTAGGTTGTGACAAACGACAACCTTTTCGTGTGAAACGATCACACAAATAGCCTGGAAGATGTGAGGGTTTAGGTTGTGACAAACGAAAATCTCGAATGATCACACAAATAGCCTGGAAGATGTGAAGATTTAGGTCGTGATAAACGACAACCTCGGCTAAGACGAGTTAGGGCTTATATTATATAGCAGGGCTATACAAAGGCCTAAAGATAAGGTGATGAAGATGAGTTAGGGCTTATATTGTATAGCAGGGCTATGCAAAGGCCTAAAGATAAGGTGAGGGTTTATGTTGCATAAGAAAGCAACCTCAAAGTCCTATAGCTTTGTTATTTAAGTCTAAGGAAGGAAGATTGGTTTTCTGGTGAAGATAGGTTTTGCTGTTGAAGATGGTCGTGCTGCCCACCAAGCTAGCTCCAAGCTGCTTGCCACAATGGAAGACAGGTTTTGCTGTTGAAGATGGTCGTGCTGCCCACCAAGCTAGCTCCAAGCTCTTGCCGGAAGACAGGTTTTGCTGTTGAAGATGGCCGTCTGCCCCACCATGCTAGCTCCAAGTCCTCACCGAAGACAGGTTTTGCTGTTGAAGATGGTCGTGCTGCCCACCATGCTAGCTCCAAGCTCCTTGTCACCATGCTAGCTCCAAGCTCCTTGCTGCGACGGACAGGTTTTGTTGTTGAAGATGGTCGTGCTGCCCACCATGCTAGCTCCAAGCTCCTTGCCGTGACGAGTTTGAAGATGGTCGTGTCAAGTTATAATATTAAATCATGTGGCCTTATGGTTGAAGTTCTTTAAATTTTATGAGGGCATATTAAATTTGATTAGAGCGACGACGATTAGGATCCTACGGTTCCCTCATTCTGGCAACATTTTCTATCGATTCACTTAGTCCAAATGAACTTACTAAACTCAATTTAATGAATTCCATAATTTCATTTAAACCATGGGAAGCCTCATTAGCAATCGTAGCTTACCTCCTCCGAGGGATTCCCGATCATCCAAGACTGTGGGAAGCCTCGTTAGCAACCGTAGGTTACCTCCTCTGAGGGATTCTCGATCATCAGATAGAGACGTCTTAATTTAGTTGCAATTGTAGTTTTGTGTGATGTTTGTGATTAAATTTTGAGCTGTTTTATATTTAAATTTAGTTGAAGTTGTGGTTTTGTGTGATGTTTGTGATTAAATTTTAAGTTGTTTTATATTTCGAATAGTTGAAGTTGTAGTTTTGTGTGATGTTTGTGATTAAATTTTGAGTTGTTTTATATTTTTTCGTTAGCAACCGTAGGTTACCTCCTCCGAGGGATTCCTGATCATCCGATAGAGACATCTTAATTTAATGAAGTTGTAGTTTTGTGTGATGTTTGTGATTAAATTTTGAGTTGTTTTATATTTTGAATGTCGTTGTAGTTTTGTGTGGGTTTGTATTAAATTTTGAGGTTGTTTTATATTTTGAATGTTATGGCGGTGAATTTTATCTTGGTTGATTTTAGTTTTGGTTAGGTTATGGTTACGGTTAACATGCAAGTTTATGTTGTTTTCATACATGTAGGTAAATGCAAGCATAAAACATGTAAGGAAAAGGCAGAAGAAAGATGGTACTATAAACTGTAAAAGCGTGTCTGGCGAGTCTTCTCGTTCCACCACTTGAAACTTCAAAATGCATGTGAGGGCATTCATGAAGAGCAAGAAAAGTAAAGTTCTTGTCGTTTTCCTAACTCTATGTTGTATTTTGGGGAGTCATTAAAAGTTTAATTAAGGATGATTTCATTGAGCAAAGTATATTAAGTTTAATAGGCCTCTGAGGTATCTAACAAGTTAGGAGAAGGAAGCAANCTCTGAGGTATCTAACAAGTTAGGAGAAGGAAGCAAGTCCATGCCTCCCTCTCACCAACTGGTTAAAAGCCTCGAGTCCATTTAAACTTATTATGTTGCTTAATGGTTCATCCTGTTAATACCCTTATTACTCATTGAGCACTGATGTCCCAATTATCCCTAAGAATAGGGTAATTATCACTTATCATTTAATTTGAAAATTATGTGAGTGAAGACCCTTAAAGAGGCAAGTTAGTGTAATTTTAACACTTAGCCAAATTTTTTATCCTAATTGGGCTTAGTGGTATTTCAAGGATGTTTCATTTAATTATGTTTATTTCTCTAATCTTTGTTTAATCGATTTTTGATTTAGCATAAGTCACCACTAATCCCTTAAGGTGAGTGTCTTGATTAGTTTTGAAAAGGGTTAAGCTTTAAGTGGTCATGATTCATGATTTGGACTCTATTTGAAAATCAAAATAGGGGCATTAAATTGATTAATTATTGGCTTCAAAAGTCATACCCCTAAATCCATGATCATTTAATTTTAATAAACTTCAAAATTTTTAATGATTTAGAAATTTATTAATTTATCTTTTTAATGAGGAAAGTGAAATTGGTTTCTACTAATTAACCCCTTGTGTTTCAAGCATCAAATAAATTGATTAGGATCAGAAGTTACCCATTTCCCTCCTTAAATTAAGCCTAACATGTTTAATTAAGGCAAGGTTTCCAAAATTACACATTTGCCCCTAAGGCTCTAACACTTCATAATTATAATTAAGGCTAAATTTCCAAAATTACACATTTGTCCCTAAGGCTCTAACACTTCATAATTCGTCAAATTCAATTCAAATAACTTTGACATTTTTATCCTACCTCATTCATGGGTCAATTAAGATATCAGAGGAGAAAATATGATTTTTCAAAATTTATTTTAATTTATATAATTATTTTCATGCAAAAATAGGATTTTTCAAAGAAAATTACTAACTTGACCAAGGTAAAGTATAATCCCTTGAAATTTATACAACGGGTAGAACTAGACCAGGTAAGCCTTTAGATCAAATTTTCTAATTTTTTGAATTCTGTGTGATTTATTTGAATTATTTTAAGTGTTGGGTTATTTAATAAAAATAAAATAATTTAAATGGTGAAAATTAAGTTTTGTGTCTTTGAAAAATCTCTCTAAGGTTAGAGAACCAAGAGGAGCAAATTTCATATTTTTTTGATTTTTTTTTATTTATTTGAATTATTTTAGTTAAAAACTCATTTTGAGGCTTTAAAAAATTATTTTTAAGCTTTGAAATTCAATATATTGATTTAGAAAATCAGGAAAAATATTATAATCATTCCTAAGTGATTAAGAAGTAATTTAGATCATTTCCATGAATTTTATTATTTTTGTATTTTTTATGAATTTTTAATTATTTTAAATATTTAAAATAGGTTAAAAATTAAGTTTTTTTATTATAAATATTATATTATTTTCATAAAATATCCCTGACAAAGAGGACTCAAAAAACTAAGTTTCATAATTTTTTTAAGTTATATTTTGATTTTTTTAAAAAATATTTAAATACGAACTCAAAAAACTAAGTTTCATAATTTTTTTAGTTATATTTTGATTTTTAAAAATCATTTAAGTGTCAAGAAACTAAGTTTCATAATTTTTTGAGTTATATTTTGATTTTTAAAAAATCATTCAAGTGTTAAGAGTGGATATTTATCTTTAAAAATCAACTTAAGTTATCAAATGAACTCAAAATATTTTGAACTTTTTATAGTGAGTTCTCTAGATCATAAATTTATCTTTAAAAATCAATTTAAGTTATTAAATGAACTCAAAATATTTTGAAACTTTGATGACTATCTTTAAAAATCAAGTTAAGTTGTCAAATGAACTCAAAATAATTTGAAATTTTTATGATGAGTTCTCTGAAGTTGTCAAATGAACTCAAAATATTTTGAAATTTTTATGATGAGTTCTCTGGATCATAAATAATAGTGGAGATCAAAAATCAGATTATTTAAATGTTTATATTTTATAAAATTAGTTATCTTAGTGATTTTGTGTTTGTAAAATTTAAAAGAATTTTAAATGACGTGACCCTTGGAATTATTTTTAAAAGCTTTTCTGGTCATAGTGGACCTTCCAAAATTTTCTTAGAACATTCTAATCAATATGCTAATTTCCATGATTATTTTAAGAAAATAATTTGCAAAAACATGAAAAATATGGATCTCAATATAGAAACCTCCTCTGACTTTGGAAAAATCAGAGTATGTTTTCCTTGACAAAGGCTACAACATGCCAAAATTTCAAGCCCAGGTGATGTATCAATATGCATCGAGAATTAAATGATCCCAAACAGTGTTTAATTAATTAAAAATATTTTATGCATCAAATGTTCTTGAAATATTATCCACATTATTCTCCCTGTTCACTGAGCAAGAGGGTATTTTTATTTTATTTTTGTGATTTTTCTACACAAATTTATGGATTTTATAAGTTTGGGGGTATTTAAATAAATAGAAGCTGAGCAAGAGGGTATTTTTATTTTATTTTTGTGATTTTTCTACACAAAGTTATGTATTTTCAAGGGTATTTTTATTTATTTTTGTGATTTTTCTACACAAAGTTATGAATTTTCTAAGTTAAGGGTATTTAAATAAATATAAAAAGTTTTTGTGATTTTTCTACACAAAGTTATGGATTTTCTAAGTTAGGGGTATTTAAATAAATAGAAAAAGCCCTATTTTTCTATTTAAACCGCGTGTGCCACCTCATCCTACGACGGCTCCGAATGTATGCATGGTGCGCTTTGGTTGGATGCCACCGTCCAAGTAGCTTGCTAACTCGGCCCGTTGTTTATGTCCCGAAGCGTCGTCCGGCTCGATCTCCTCTGTCTATTTGATACAAGCGCGATCAGACGGCGCGTGGTCATCGTCCCCAATGGCTTAGGCAGAGAGTCGTCCACCTTCAAGGCTTATTATCTCTCTCATTTCTCAACCAAATTAAGTGAATTTTTTATTTAAATGCTCGTCTTAGTGAGACGAACACATCCATACGGCTAATGTGTCATGAAATCAAGCCTAAGTAAATGGAGAATCAAAATAAGCTTGGGAGGAGGAGAAATTTTATACCTTTGCTCTAAGAAGGGAGGCTTCAATCAAACGTGCTTGACACGTTTGTTGGAGTGCAAGGAGGTTAAGGATTGAGTACCGGGTCTTGGTGTAAGTCTTAAGTATGAATTTGACAAAGCTTGATTTCAGGTGTTGGTCTAGAGCTATGTTGGAGGCTATTTTAGAGGGTAATTTGATGGGGCTTTGTCTTCTCTTACTGTTGTGAAGGTGTGGGCCCAAACAATTGAAGTTTGGTTGAGTTTTGAAAGATGTCCTATTTTTGCTTTAATTTTTAATCTCAAAACTAGGGTTGTACATGGGAAATCAAGGCAGTGGAGTGATTGGAATGGGCTGTGGAGATCTCAAGGAAGCTCTATGAGTGATTTGAGAGGCTCTCTTTGAGAAAAGTTTTGCACACCTCCCATGGCCGTGGAGGTGTGCTTTTATAAAAATGGGCATGGGGTGGCCCTAAGGGCACAAGCTTGGGTGCCTTTTGGTGCTTAGGTGGAGGGCAGAGTAGCTCTTCATTTTGATTTGGATAAGCTTGCCTCTAGGTTTGACTTGGGTGAGGTGTCATGCGGGTGGCTCTCATTTTTGAGATTTTCCGGCCACTAGGTTGGCCGGTCGGCCAGGGGAAGGTGGGTAGGAGCTCAGGGAACCCAGGGGAATCCATCACAACAATTTAATGCAAGTGTGCTTTGATTTGACAAAGATATCATAAGTATGCGTATTTTTTAGAATAAGATCTGTTAATTTGGGTAACCTTTGGTCCATGGCTTAATTTAGGTGATTTCATGGTGTTTGGATTGGTCACTATGTCCAACTAATGGATGTGATGAAGTTAATTTTGTGACTTTAGGGTGGTTAGGTCACGTTTAGTGCATGTGTCCAAGTGGGTGCAAATGACCAAAACTTGAGTTTGGGCTAGGTTAGCCAAGTCAATTGACCCAAATAAATTTTTCATCTGGTGTATATGATCATAAGGAACAAATTTGGTGAATAATGGAAATGGTTTTGAGTTCAATTGAAGGGTCAAGTTGAGGGAACTTTGAACCTTAATCAATTTGGGTCATGTTGAGCTAGGCTTGGGTCTAGCTTGGGTTAGCCTTAGGCTAAGTCCAAATTGATTATTTTAAATTGTAAATTGGGACCTCATGAAGAGTTTTCAACATGATTTGGATGCCAATTTGGAGGTTAAAGCAATCAATTGGGTGAAATTTGGGGACTTAGCCAATTTGGGATTAAATTTGGGAATTTTGGATTTAGGCCAATATCAAGTGGACTTCACCAAGGCCGATTGATGGCTGATTTTGATGTATAAGAATGTTATCAAGATTTTGAAACATTAATTGGGGCCAATTGACTAGGCTATGGGTTCAATTTAGTGAGATTAGGTCATGTGACCAAGATTGGGGTTTTAACCTAACTTAAAATTGGGCTCAAATCATGGGCTAATTAAGATTGGATTTGGTTTATTTGGTCCTATCAAAAGTTAATTTGAGTTTAGGATTGAAATTGAGGACAATTGAGATCAAATTGATGGACATTTGAGTTGGATTTGGGGAAATTTAGGTCTTTAAAGGCAAATTTTGGGATTTTGGCTAAAGGTGGTCAAATTGGCCAAATTGGGACATGTAGTAGTTGAGAGAAATGAAATTGGGAATATTTGGGATTTATTGGGATTTTCTAGGAATTTTTATAATTTTTGGGATTTTGGGCTATTTAGGGGTATTTTTGTAATTTGGGGGTGTTTCAGGGGTAAAGGCCAAGATGGGTATTTTGGTAGAGTTGAGGTACCAACCATCACCAACAAGCCATGGACCAATGGAAACCCCGTTTTGGGTCCTCTACATAGTGGTCTTAGCCAAACCATAGTCCTAGGGCTAGTAGGTTTAGGGGACCAGCTATATGAATATCCTAAAAGATCAAGGGATCTAGGCTAGAAATTTGAGTTCAAGGTTGTGAGTGATTGTAAGTGTAGATGAGTGTAGATGTGTGTAGTGAGTGTCTTAGCTCTAGACCAACACCCAGGGTTAACCCTAAGGTCCAGCAGTCCTAAGGGTGACTCATCTTGAGTTTCCCCCATAGTGACCCCACCTACTAAGTGCTAGAGCTTAGGACCAATATGTGGAATTTCAAGTTGAGTAGAGAAGAGTTTGGAATTTTTAGTGGTGAGGGTGCCTTTTCTAGTTTTCTAAGAATAGTCAATAGAAAAATCCTATGACTAGACCCTAGGCTACTAAAGAGGAAAAACTAAACCTCAACCAAAAGTGAGGTCAACAGTAGACATGTCAATTCCTTAGCAAGCTTGGCTAAAGCGTCAGCATGACCTTTAACTCCTCAAGGAATCATATATAACGTTGCACTAGGAATCTACTCTAACAACTTCATTGTGTATTGATGATACTCTGTTAATCTTGGCTTCAAAATCTTGTATTATCCTACAACTTGCTGAATGACGAGTTTTGAGTCGCAATAGATGAAAATGTCTGTTATGTCCATTAATATTACCAATTCCAATCTGGTGATCAAAGCTTCATATTTTACCTCATTGTTCATGCTTAGCTTTGTCAAGCAGTAGGAAAACCATAACATTCTCATATTTTGTGTAACAAAACTCAGATCAATCCCTGCTTTCCCTAGTATGACTGTTTGCAATCCTTTATCCTTTATGGCTAATGAAGCTCCATCAAAATACACCTCCCAAATTCTGGCACTAAAAAATTATACTTGCAGTATCTGCCATTTGATAGATCATCATTAAGAGAGGCCCAACTGGTAATAGGTGCTCTGCAAGTATATCTACTAAAATCTACCCTTTGATAGCACAAAGGGGTACAAAAGTTATGTCAAATTGCAATAAAATCATCGATCACCTTGCTAAATTTTTGGAGAATATTATAATAAATTAACTTTTGAAATGAAGGTGATATTATGAGAAAGCATGTAACGCCTGAGCTTTTGTGCAACGAAAATTAAAGCTAGACAAGGCTTCTTAAAAGGAGGATACTTTACCTTTGTCGATATTAGATATCGAATCAAGTATTTGAGTGTGTTTTCCTTACCCTCATCATTGACCTGAGCTATTAGAGCTTTAAGAGAGTCGTCTAAGGTCGTGGTATAAAGTATCATAGCTTTTCTCGGGATGGGGGCTGCCAAACCAGGAGGTGTTGTTAAATACTACTTAATATCCTGAAAGGGCCATCAGAATTTCTTTTCCCAAATGAATTTTCCATCCTTTTTAATTAATGTCAAGGAAGGCTAACACCTACCTGAAAAATTCGATATAAAGCATCTTAGGTATGCCAATGTACCTTGAAAGGATCGTAGCTATTCCAAGGTTTTGAGAGGTGACATTTCCAAGATAGCTTTAATCTTATTTAGGTCAATATTAAATCCTCAATGATGGATAACAAATCTTAGAAATTTCCTCGAGGTAACGCCAAAGGTGCACTTTAAGGGATTTATCTTAAGATTATATTGTAGTATTTATTGGAAAACAATCCTCAAATCATACAAGTGGTCTATTCATTATTTTCTTTTGATGACCAAATCATCCAAGTAACACTCCACCTGATCTTGGATGAGGTCATCATATATCTTTGTCATGGCTTGTTGGTATGTTGCTATGACATTCTTCAATCCAAACGACATCACTATATAGAAAAGATTATAATTGGTGTCTTGAAGGCTGTAAGTGTTGCGTATTCTGGAGCAATCTTGATCTGATTGTATTATGATGATCCATCCATGAAAGAGAATATCTCGTGTGTTGACGTGATGTTAAGCATTAACTCTGGTATTAGTAGCAGAAACTCATGCTTTGGACATGCCTTGTTTAAATCCTTGAAATCAACACATGCTTGAATATGTCCACTCTTTTCTTAACTGGCACGATGATGGCTAACTATGTGGGTATTTCTCTTCTCACACAAAGTTAGCGTCTGTTAATTTCTTCACCTCGGTAATAACTTGTTGCTCTATTTTGAGGCGCTTTATTCTGGGAGCTTATTTTACTGGAGTTATACACTTGTCCACTCCAATCTTATGAACTGCAACTTCTGAGGACAATCGTAGAATTTTATTATAGCTTGAAGCGCAGTAATCTTAAATTTTGATAGTAACTTGATTAAATTCATTGAATCCTCTTCGCTGAGTAGAGAACTTATGAAGGTCGGTCGGGGCTGCTCCTTAGTTCGAGATTAACTTCCTTCAGCTCATCAACTATTGATTAAATTTCCTCCTCAAATTTGGGCAGAGCATCATCTATGAGTGAGTCCTCAAAATCATTTTCCATCTCGAGGCAATCCACTTCTAATTCGATAGTAACAATCATCCAAAATTTTGAATCATCGACTGGTCTTATCATACCAAATCTGAGACCCTTTTTTGAGTTAGGAGTTTAACTTTTAACATTCCATAATTTCTTAAAGAGTTGTAGTTTATCCTTGGGCATTTGCTTTGGCACGTATCCTTGTTGAATGAATTTTTGAACATAAGTTGAAAGGAAACCAAATGGTAATTCCATTAATTCATTAAGTACATCCTTTTCCAAATTTACATTAATTTTAGAACTAGTAGTAGGAGAAGCTTGGTAAAACTTGATCAGTTTCAAACCAACACCCCATACTTCCTTAACCTCTAAATTCTTGGCCTTTTGAGGGTGAATCAGTGTAATGGTTATGGCATGCACGTAGTGGTTGATCCAATCATACATTGACTCATATTCACTTTTCTCCATATCTTCTAAGGAATTCTCAAACTGTGGTTTCTTCTATTTTATCATTATCATCTCTTCATCGGACTTATCTTCATCAGAAATCTTTTTCATGTCTATGTTGATGGTCGGCCTTGTTCGTTCAAAAATCATATTGGTTCTTCCTCGTTTGAATTCCCAGCCTTGATTTCGAGTTTGTGGGCTAAAAGAACTTCCACTAACTCATTGCAATGGAGTGGTGTTAGATCATTGAAGCAAAGTTGAATAATCTTGCTCTTGTAATCCCTTTAAATCTTCCATCTTAATTGGCATAACTTCACAGGAAAAGACAATACTCTTTGGAGGAGCATAGTAGGCGGTGTCTTTGTAGATGGCCAATTCATGAACTGAAACTGGTTATAAATCCCCTTTGATGTAATTTTCTTATCCCTCTTTATAATACTTGATGCACTTGTGCAGCAATGATGAAGCCATGTTATGCTCATGAATCAATGATCGACCAAGCAAAGCATTGAATGAATTTTTCACGTTGATGATATGCAATTTAGCAGTTGTTAGCAATGAAATTTATCTGAAAGCTCTCTCTCCCTTCTGGTTGAATCCTCTTAACATCATCTTATCGGTAGTAAGCTCTTGAGCATCAATATCCAAGTATGCTAATGCCCATAGACTCATCAAGTTGAGTGGTGCTCCTGGATCTACTAAACTCAGAAGAGCACAAATCTATTGATGTTGATGGAGATGTAGAGCATCCTGTTGTGATCAGCAGTACAAAGCAACAAGTTTTCATTGGTTAAGATTACCCTAAGCTATTCTTTTAATGAACACACTTCATCTGAGGATGTGCTGGTTAACTGAGCTAAGCAAATTTTTTGGATCAAGTAGGGCTGTGACTAGAGATTCTCTCCTCTTCTTTGACAAGATCAGAGCATCCTAAATGCTTAGTTTGTTCGGTAACCTTCTAAGATGAGCTAGTACGTTATAATACACTTTATGAAGACCTCTAATCTTCACTTAATTATGTATCTCTTCTACTAGCGAAGGAGGAGGCGGTTCTTCTCGAGTGAATATTTGCTTTCTTTTGTCCATTGGATTCATCCTTGGGGGTAATACCTTCTCACTCCTTCAATTAATTTTTGTATTCTCTTCTTCTCTCAATGTCGTAGCCAACTCTTTTGGTGTCATTTCTAAATCTTAAAAATCTAAGTTGATTGCTATCAATGTCCCTTGAAACATGAGGACTAGCTCCTCACTCTCCGAACTGTAGTAACCAGTGTCAGTGTTATCTTCTTTGTTTCTATTAGTAGGCTTATCAAACTAAAGTATGATTTGAGGATCATTTTTGGAATCAAGATCATGGTTAGATTGGTTACAGTCAGTTACGTTATCACTGGAAACAGTTAAAACGTAGCCAAAATCATAATCATTATATTTAAAAGTACTCAGAGGGGCAAAACGTTAGTCATACATGGTCAGCGGTTCAAGGAATTTCTCCCCCAAATCTGAAAAATCCAATCTAACAAAGGTGGCCCCATGCACTATTATTATTCATCTCGTGCACAATCTTGCTCTTCTTCTTCTCTGGCTACAGTGGCTTTTTTGGAGTGACCTCTATCTTCAGTTTGGCAGGTTGTAGACTCTGAATGGAGGCTTATGTTGATAAGGTCTAAATCCGGTCTAGTATCTTCTTGGACGATCTACTCCAAACTATGCTTCAACCACCTTCCTCTGAATATGACTTGATCGGGGTGATTGGCTCGGCCAAAATCATATTTACAGAACCTCTTTTTAGGTTCTTTTAATATTCTTTTGAAATCGTTATATTTCTTTCTTTGAAATTCCTCTTGAGCCAATCCTTAAAACTAAAACATCCCAATGGTTTGTCCAAGGAGTCTATGGTATGAACAATAGTTGGGATGATCCTTCTTATCAACCTCTTACGGCTTCCTCAGCTCTGGTAATCTGAACTTTGGCTTCTTCATCAAATTTCTGATCATCTTTGGCCAGCTTCATACTTGATAAAATACACCTTCTTCATCAAATTTCTGATAATCTTTGGTCAGCTTCATACTTGATAAAATACACCTTCTTCATCAAATTTCTGATCATCTTTGGCCAGTATTGTCCTTTCTGATATGAATGATGACCAACCTGGCCAAATTGTTAAGTTTGTTGTTGCTGAAAAAATCGATCATGTTGTGACGACTGTTGAGAACCCTGACAAGACTGGTAAGCTTAAATCTTCATTGAATGCATGCCCTTATCAACAGTTGCTACTTAATGCGGGTGGATTTTGTGCATTAATTTTGTAAATATTTTTCAATAATACAAAATACACACGACAAATACAATAGTAAATATGTAAATTAATGCAACAAAAATAACTTTAGTTAAAATACCTTTATCTTTATAAAATCTTTAAACTACCGAATTTCATAAAAATAACGCAAGTATACGTATCGCTCAAGTAATCAAGGGCTCTAATGGAGTCCTAGATATCAATCCCACAGGGAAACTGGAAATGCCTATAAGTAAATTCTTAAAATTATAATGTAAACTACAATTTTAAACTACAAAAGTAAAGTGCTAAATTCGAATATAAAGTAATAAAGTGAATACTAAATAAAATACAGTAAAAATACATAGTTAATTAAACTAATTGCTAAACTTTGGAAAGTAAAATTTACGAAAAACTAAACAAAATTTTTTTGACGAAGAGTTAAAATTTAAGAAAGCATACCTCTCCTTTAGAATGAGTATATGGATTGTGAAGAAATTAAAATCATTTGAAAATACATATATATATATATAT
>JXCR01124679.1:0-21900 GCA_002079205.1 Phalaenopsis hybrid cultivar | reverse complement strand
TATATATATATATATATATATATATATATATATATATTATATGGTTTGTGCCAAATAGGCGCAATCTTATTATTTACCCTCTTTCGAGTGCATAAAGAACTTTGACTAATTCAGAGTTTGGTCCCTAATTCTATGGTTAGGTTGGAAGATACCATCTACCACTCCTAAGCTCCCATTACTCCCTCACCTAAGGGCTAACAATCTCGCATCATTTTCCAATCAACTAGACAAATTTGGAGATTTTAATCTGTCACCTTAAAATCATCAATTATGCATCAGACAAAGTATATTTCCCTATTTATTTGAACTCAACTCAATGGATTACATCCTCTCCCATGAAATCAAATGTGATTCTCACCATGTTGTAGAAATCATAGCCTTTCGGAACATATGTTTCTCAACACATTTTAAAATTTCAATTGGCTAGATCGAAAAGTAAATAAAGATTAGGGTTCAATTCATCAAATATTACTAACATTTAAAACCATATAAAATAAAATCAATTCTTCAAAAAATCATATCTCAAAGAAGGGAGAAAGATAAAGAAGACTACTCAAAATTCGTGAGAAGGATACGATAAATCACGGATTTCATATATAAATATAACTTTACAAAACAAAAGAAATAAAAGCCACAACTTATCTCACAATCCGTCCCAAGAAAATCCCTAGAAGTTATCTTCAAGCCTTTCTCCCTTTACAAGCACTCTCAATTCTCTCGTAGAGATGTAATGAAAAAGAAATCTCTCACATTCCCTCTCCTCCTAATATCCTTGAAGAATATCTCCAAGCCTTTGACTTTCTCTCTTTCTCTCAAACTCTCTTGTTTTCCCCTTACATGTCACACTTACACACTCTCCAAAACCTCTTTTTTATTAAAGACTGCCTCCCTTCAAAAAGAATTCAAAATTCCCTCCAAAATTCTATCAAAAAGTCAACCCTTTTGAATTCAAAACACATGTCCATTGATTCAAGAGACATATCCCTTCATGAAAGAACTCTCATAGAAGTGTCTAGATGCATTGAATAACTCTAAGGGGTGTTCGGAACTAGTGTGCAAAATTCATCCCAAACTGCCTTAATCCACAAAAGTCATCTCTAGTGCATTTGACGCTGCTTCTAGCGCATCAGTCGCCAACTTGCATAAGACAGCATTGTTTTTGGTTTTGGCATTTTAGGCGCAAAATCTGGTGCATCTAACGCTGACTCTCTATGAAATGGTGGTTCTGGAGGTAATCTGGTGCATGAGGTACCAACTCTCTGTAAAATGGCGATTATAGTGTTAGCATTCCCAAAATTAGCTATTTTAGCACCAAATTTGGTCCTTTTTGCTACTTTTTCTCCAAATGCCTAAAATTGATATACTTATAATAAAAACATGAAAATACCTTTCTTTAAAGTGCAATATCACCAAAAATAAGCACAAAATGTATACTTAAGATAACATATTATTTTTTTGTATTGAAATCCCTCAAACTTAAATGTTACTTGTCTTCAAGTGAGACTCTTACTACATAAAATCATATGCCTTAGGATAGAGATTAACTTATAACTCCTATACTTTAGTTTAATGAGAAAATACTAATATATAAGAAAAACCTTTAATAATTTAGATTCAAACTCCAAGTCTAAGAGTACTTAGTAATCAAATTTAAGATTTATGAATCTTTGTTCATTTCAAGAAAATTGCAATTTGTCATATTAAGGATACTTAGAACATTCATATGAGAAAGCACTTCATGAAAACTTTACTAGTACTGCTACTAATACTTCAATACAAGTTTAGAAAAGTAATAAAGCTCCTTCCTTAAGTTGATTCAAGTGAAGCCAATTTTTGATTAGGCATCTCCTCAAGCTTCTCCTCACTCATTTTTTTTCTTTTCCTTTCTCTTTTCTTTTTTTTCTTCTTTTAGGATCATTTCAATCCCTTCTTTTCTTTTCTTTTACTTTTTCAGGTGAGGATTACTATATTTAGATAGTCATTAATAATTTTGATCTTCAATATCCTCTTCTTAAAGTCAAAACACTTTACCTTTCTTCACTTTATAAATTCATATAAGTTTATGATTTTTCAGAAAGTTTCATTCTTTTCTTTTTACTTGAAACTCTAAAATTCTCAATGCTTCAAGAATACAATTTCCTTTAATTTAAATAGAAAAACATAGTCTTATCCTTTCATACCAAATATCTTTAACTTTAGAATTAACCTTCATTATTAAAAACTTTGTACCTAAATTTACCATAATATTTATAAATATAAGTATAGTCATTTAAAGCACCTACTCATACAGTTATCAGGAGAGGAGGACTATGTTAGACAGTTTGCTAAGCAGTACCTACTAATTGGTGGAACCACCATGAAGTTATTAAAATGGTCACCTGATTTTGACCCTAGCAAAGAGCCACCTATGATTCCCCTCTGGTTTAAACTACATGGGCTCCCTCTCCCATTTTTCAATTTAAATGCATTATTTAACATTTATTATGCTCTTGAAAGGCCTCTGAAAGTGGATGCTCCTACATATAACAAGGCTAGACCAGCATTAACAAGAATCCTTATAGGAAGGGACATCACCCTTCCTGAGCTAAAAAAGATTTGGATTGGGTCTGAAAGTGATGGTTTCTGGCAGGATGTCATTATTGAGCAAATACCTTATTATTGCCACTATTGTAAAATGTTTTGGCACACCAAAGATAGGTGTTTTAGGTTGCACCCATGATCCTTTGATGTTGCTAATATGCACAGTACAATAATAATTCAGATTATATTTCACATATATTTTCTTACTTTGTAGCAAAAACAAAAACTTGATCCTGAAGAAAAATAAGAATTTAAATTTTAGTTTATATATATTGGGATACTACATAATTATACATATCGTTATCAAGTAATATATGACTTTATGATTAAGACCTAAATATCGAACCCACAGGGAGAATACGCAATATGCACTATTGAACAACAAACTTTTTATTTTTAATAAAAAGATAATTATCTAAACTAAAGATGTTTTTTGCAGTAATGAAAATTTATATATTTTTGGTATTTTCAATAATTTGATAGAATAATAATAATTTAAAGATATAACTAGAGTTTTTGTAGAAGAAAAACACTAAATATGAAAATATCTTTCTTTTTGTTATGAATTAGTAATAAGAATAAAAATTCTGTTGTGAAAGTACGCAAGTTTTGTTGTGCTAAATATGAGAAATAATATTCTTTACCCTTAACAGAGATGCTATAAAGAACATTAGCTAATTTAAGGTTTGAATAGTTCTGAAGACCGACTAGGCAGGGAAGATACTAGGTCTCACTATAAAATTCCCTTGATTCCCTATACCTGGGGGCTAACATCTCATATCAGAACCTAAAACAATAAACCAAGTTTGGGCTTTAACCTTTCACTTTAAATTCCTCTAACTCTTCACCCTTCAATGAATATTTCCCTATTTTATTGCACTCAATCATATGAACTATATTCTCATTCATACAACCTCATGTGATTATTTCCAATGTTGACTGAGAAAATACTAGCCCGGTTCTTACATGTGCTCACAACAAATTTTAACATCTCGATTGGCCAAATCAAGAAATAAATGAAGTGCATAGATTTAAATAATCATAGCTTCTTCCATCATTAAAGATCAATACTTAACTTCCATCCAACACTTTAATTACTTATCATTTTAAGGAGAAAGATAAGGAAAACTACTCAATGAAGTGCATGGATTTAAATCATCACAACTTCTTCCAACATTAAAGATCAATACTCTCCGTTAAAGTGCATAAATTTAAATCATCACAACTTCTTCTAACATTAAAGATCAATACTCTCCACAACCTCCATTGTTCATGGATTTAAATCATCAAAACTTCTTCCAACATTAAAGATCAATACTCTCCACAACTTCCATCCATATTTAAATTTTCACAACTTTTTCCAACATTAAAGATCAATACTCTCCACAACTTCCATCAAATAATTACTTATCATTTTAAGAAGAAAGATAAAGAAAACTACTCATAATCCATGGAGAAAATTTAATTACTTATCATTTTAAGAAGAAAGATAAAGAAAACTACTTAGAATCCATGGAGAAAACGAATTACTTATCATTTTAAGAAGAAAGATAAAGAAAACTACTCAGAATCCATGGAGAAAAAAAACCACACTTTAGTTTAAAAGTCATCACAACTTCCAACATTAAAGATCAATACTCTCCACAACTTCCATCCAAAACTTAATTACTTCGATGATAAAGAAAACTACTCAGAATCCATGGAGAAAACAAAACCACACTTTAGTTTAAAAGAAGAAAGCATTGTCAAACCAACAATAAGTCTCAATTAAAAATAAAATTAGTCTCAAAATAAAAAGATAAAAACTTATCACAAGTCCTCTGTCAAACTCTTGAAGTTCCTTTGATTCTATTCTCTTTACAATCACTCAAAATAAAATAACAAAAAAAATAAATAAAAGTAAAAGTGGCGCCTGAAAATCTCTCTGAACTAACTCTGCCAATGAGACCTTTCAAAACTTTCCAATACTTTCAGGACTCACACTTTCGGACCTTTTCAGGACTCTTTTCAAAGTCCTCTCTTCTTTCTTTTATAATTTTCCAAAAGGTGCATTGGTTTCTCTTCAAAATATCTCTTGATTTGATGTATTTCCCTAAGAGATGCATCTTTCGTGATAATTTTCATCCATGGTGGTTATAACCACCTATTAGGCCAATGGGTGCTTCAAAAACCTCTTCAAAATTTGCAGAAACCAAATTTACTCATCCAATAACTACCACTAGCGCTTAAGCGCGGGGCTTTTGGCTCTTAGGCACGACCTTCTCTGTTTGACTGGCGCTTAGGCGCCAAAACTCTTTTGCACATTTTTCACCTTTTTGCTCCAAATTTGATCCTTTTTCACTCCTCTAGGTATTTTTCACCCTATTTACTTGTATCTGCAAGAAAAACACAAAAATACCTTCCATTAAAGCGCAATATCTCAAAAATAGATATCAAAATGTGTCCAAAAACACTATATGTTTTAGGTGTATCAAAATCGCCCAAGCTTAAAATGTTACTTGTCCTCAAGTGACACTTCAATCTTTAAAAACTAAAAATATATGATATGTATATGAGCTTCTTTATGAGTTAGAAAAATTTTGATTTAGAAATATAGCAGTCTAATTTAGAAAAAATATTCAGTAAATGAGACCAGCTTAAAGTTTAGAAATTTTTTATGTTAAGAAAGCTGAAAATATGAGTTTTTATTTAATTCAGAAATATATTGCAGATTTTCCAAATTTAGAATTTAGTTCTTTTATTATCTCCACTTAAAAATTTTCAATAAAAATAATTTTACTTACTATATTATATCTATAAGCTTAAGAGTTTCTCAAGTCTTATAATTTAAAAAGATCAAATGTAAAACCAATTTTTGATTAGGCACTAATCCTCAAGCTTCTCTTTCGTAATTTTTTTTCTTTTTCTTTTTCTTTTTCTTTTTCTTTTCTTTTCTTTCTCTTTTTTCTTTTCTTTTTCTTTTCTTTCTTTTTTTTTCTTTTCTTTTTCAGGCAAAGATTACTATATCTGGATAAGCCATTAATGGATTTTGAATTCCACTTCTCCTTTCCTAAAGCATAAGTCTTTTACTTATAAATGTAATAATAGTTTTGAAAATTATTTTAATAAAAGAAATTTATGTATTAAAAATAAAAGTCTAAATTATCTAATTTTTTTTTAATAAAAGAAATTTAAGTATCAAAAATAAAAGTCTAAATTATCTAAATTTTTCAAAAATACAATTTTTCTTACTAAAGACAGTCACATATAATTAAAATCATTTTTCTCATCTAAAAACTTTTTAACTTAAAGTTTTTCTTCATTACTAAAAATTTTAACTAAAATTCTACACTAAAAACTTTTAACTTAAAGATTTTCTTCATTACTCAAAAGTTCAACTAAATTCCTATACTCATTTCTAAAATCAAAATTTACTTCCCTAATATAACTTCATATACATAATCAATTTTTTTTGTTTCAAATAAAATTCACTTGTAGCACATTTGAGAACAAATAAAATTCCAGTTTTGAAAATATTTTTCATCCCCACAAACTTAAATTTTTAACAGATTAAAAAGTTTAGCATCAAATATATATAAGTAGGAATGAAAATTTAAAATAATGTACTAACAAGAATTTTTAAACCCTAATGATACAAGTATAAAACTAAAAAGAGTAAAATTAAATTTTGATTAAATTTTCTATATTTTCATTTCAATTTAACATATAGAGATTCAATAGACTTCTAAGCATTATATATAAACATAAAAGTAAACTAACACACTAACTTGATTTCGCGATCTCAACATAAAAACAAACAAACTAACATGATAAAAGAAAAATACATGGTAGCAGTTTCAGAAATTTAAATTTAATATCTAAGTTAGCTACATTTTTAAACTTTTCAAAAGACATAGAATCAAGTTCAATCCTAATCTAACTAAAACAGTATTAAACACACATCAACAGTTACTATCCTAGAATGTTAATACAGGACACTAACAAAACACAACATCACAATAACATTACAAAAGGTCCCAAACATAACATAGTACATAGTCCAAATTAACACAAAAAATGTAGCTATACTACATCACATAGTCTTCAACATAAACAAACATAAAAATATCTCAATCCTACTCCTCATCCTCAGAATCACCGTTATACCACTTTTCTGCAGGCTCCTAATCAGGATATTGAGGATATGGAGGAAATTGCACTCCTGGGTCACCTCTAATCAGGCTCTCCAAAGATGACACGAATTTCTCTTCATAATCACTCTTTCTCCTACTATAACTATCAGTATGATCTGCAAAATGCTCTAGATTTTGTATCTTATCAGCAGTAAAATTGATATTATCCATCATCTTCTGTAATAACTCATCTCGGGTATCAGTAGGCTCACCTCAAGATATAGAAGCAAGTGAGGTAGATGGTCTATATGTAGAAGCAGCAGAGGTAGAAGCAGCAGACAACTCCACTCCATAACTTCCAGAAAATCCTCCTCTCCAGCCGAAAATTGAATGCTCATAATAAGTCCTTACACTCACCTTAGTGATGGGATTTAGAGGTAATAACACTTCCTCCCAGCTATCATATTTAACTCCATCCTGCTCACACAAAGAAAAGATCAAGAAAGCAAATCCAAGACCTACAGTTGTAACAGTTGTAGCAGAATTGATGATAGTCTGACAATTCAAATCTCCAATGTTGATGAGCTTTCCCTCTTGAATACAATAGTTCAACGTCGCTCTCTCTCTAGTCACTTCACTGATATGATTGGTCGGAAGCAGACCAGCAGAAATGAAATAGTGTCAGGCCATTGAAGATGCACATAACTTTGAAGTTGGGAAGTTAACTCTTCTTTCATTAGTTATCTTCCAAAGTTTTCTCCCAACATTTAAGTAAGAAAAAATCTCTTCTAATTCTGCTTCCGTAGGACTATAATTTGCATAAAAACATAATGTATCCAGTGGTAAATGATAAAACAAGTTGATTACCTCTGGCAAGAAAGGTACCGACTTCCCTCAAACCATGACTCAATTTTCTTCAGCTTTAGGGAGATTTGCATAAAACTCCCTCACAACAGATATAACTGCCACATCAGAGAAACAACAGAATTGTTCCCACTATTGGCAAACAATTAAATCTTCCACGTCTCCACCCAGATTTCTAAAACATCGCTCCTGAATCAGTTTGCATAATTGCAATGCATCATTATTCCGATCTTGAGCTTTTGAACTAGCAAATTTACTTGAATCGAAATGGGTTTTGCCTTTGCTCCTCTTCATTCTTGTTGCCATTCTACAAATTTGATCAATTCTAATAATAACTTCAAAAATCAAGTTTAAATCACTAAACTAAACTTCCAAAAGCACAAACTACACTTCCCATGCAATTTTCATAGATTTTTCCTCATTTTTCACCATGAAAAGTTAATTTTTGAATTTCTCCAAATGTGCTCAAATACATGGTGAAAATCCAATTTTTTTACATAGAAGTAAAGCTCTTACCTCAAAGAACTTGGATATAGCAAATTTCATTTGATTTCACCAAGAAATCTTCACTTTAGACATGCCCTAGCCCTCAAAAATCACAAACTTGAGAGGAAGAAGGTGATGGTGGCATTAAAAATGGTGATTTCTAGCTTAAAAATTCACTTTTAACAGTTCACGAACAAATTTTCGTGAACGAGCACTTAAGCGTGGGTAAGTGGCGCTTAGGCACCTTCCTCTTAGGTTTGCTCACGCTTAAGCATGAGATTTGGTGCATAGGCGCCAATTCACAATTTTAAAAAATTTCAAATTAAATTAAAATGCACTATTTGCCTAAGTAAACCACCCCTAAATGGTCTCATAACACTTAAATGACTATTTCCAACTTCCTGTAACTCTCCTTTATCTCAAAATTCTCCTTAATAACTATTTCAATTCGAGGCTAAAACAACATAAAATTTCAGATAAATAAACTTATATTAATTCAAAAATGAGTACAAATACATTTAAACACTTAGTTCTCATTCCAAATAGTCTTGGATGACAAAACTTTCCAAAATACAAGCACTTAACAATCTTTCACAATTAAAAACCTAAGTAACACAAACACTAAAAGCAAGACTTAAACACTAAAACACTTAAAGACAATGACTTTAAACACACAAAAAAAAACTTCAAACGTAGAACTTAATTCCATTCTTCATTAGACAGAAAAAAATTCAGATCTTTCATTAGTCTGTCCTTGGGCAACTGGAATATAAAGTTGATAAAACGGACGGTGGTGACGTGCTTTGATGCAATCTTCATCAATCCACTTTTTCTTAAGAAACATCTCCTTAACACTTCCTCTATGTAATTAGTGTGGCTAAATTGCATTCTAAATTTCCATTCAATATGCTGAAGATGTGCATGAATCTCCAATACCTTGTCTCCAGTACAGACATGGTATTTTCAATTTTTTTGATCTTCTCTGGAATCCCTTCAATAATAACGGCTAAGAAACCATTATGCATCTCTTGTGGACTTTAACTAATAAATTGCTTTCTAATGTTCTCCTCCTCCTTCTTCAAATCCATCTCCCATGAAGACATCATCTTAAAATCTATCTCTCTTTTAGACTTTAGGGTTAGAAATGATCTGTGGGTGAAATTCCTTCACTAAACCCCTCCATTTATATGCCTAAATCCTTCCAATAACTCCTATACATGTTTGAAAACTGCCTTGGCACATTTTTGCAAACATATAGGCATTTTCCCTTCTAGAATATTAATTTCGCACAGGTTCTTAAACTGCCGCACTTAAGCGCCGGATTTGGCGCTTAAGCACCAGTGCACATTTTTGCACTAGTCAACTTAACGTCCAAATTCTCATTTTAACATGTCTTAGATCACTAAATATTAGTCTTAAAATCAATACTAACACATAATAGTTTAAAAAATACTACCCTAAATTTTCTTAATCACACATAAAACAACAATCAAAATAAAAACACACTAATAACTATGGATTGCCTCCCACAAAGCACTTAGTTTTATGACGTCAGGCCGACGTAACCAGTGCTTACTCTGGTTAACCCAACATCATTCCATCATTAAACTTATGTTGATTCCCTATAAAATAAGGTTTTAGTCTATGTCCATTAACTTTAAATATTTTCTCAGACATAGGATCTTTAATATCCATAGCTCCATAAGGAAAAACTTTAATGACAATACATGGGCCCATCCACCTGGACATAAATTTGCCTAGAAATAATTTTAACCTTGAATTATATAGCAAAACTTGTTGCTTTGGCTAAAAAATTTTAGTAAGAATCCTTCGATCATGCCACATCTTCATCTTTTCTTTATAAATTTTGGCACTTTCATAAGATTCATTTCTTATCTCTTCAAGCTCATTTAATTATAGTAATCTTTTCTCACCAGCATCTTTCAAATTATAATTAAACTCTCTAATTGCCTAATATGCCCTATGCTCAAGTTCAACTGGTAAGATTAAATTATAATTGATCTCTTTAATAGCCCAATATGCTTTATGCTCAAGTTTAACTGGTAAGTGGAAGCTTTTCCAAATATTAGCCTATATAGGGACATTCCTATAGGAGTTTTGTATGCAGTCCTAGAAGCCCACAAATCATAGTCACGTTTGACTGACCAATCCATTTTTATTGGATTCACAAATTTTTTCATAATTATTTTAGTTTGTTGATTGGATAATTCAGCCAAACCACTTATCTGAGGATGATAAATAATAGCAATCATATGATTTATATGATATTTCTTTAATAATTTCCCCATTATGGCATTTCTGAAATGACTTCCTCCATCAGTAATGATAACACTTGACATCTCAAATCTACAAAATATATTCATTTTCAAAAATTTTGCAACACTTTGAGCATCACATTGAGGTAAAACAACAACTTCTATCCATTTGGATACATAGTCCACTGCTAACAAAATATATAAATTTTCGAAAGATGGTATAAATGGTCCCATGAAATTTAACCCCCAAACATCAAATATTTTAACTTCTAGCATATAGTTGAGGGGCATCTCATTTTTTCTAGAAATATTGCCTACTCTTTGATATCAATCACAAGTTTTGACATAAGCATTAACATCTCTAAAAATTATTGGCCAATAAAATCCAGATTGTAAAATTTTGTATGTTATTTTATCAACGCCAAAATGTCCCCAAAAACCATAATAATGACATTTTTGGATAATCTCATAAGTTTCTTCAAATGGTACACATCTGTGAATAATCAAAACCCTTCCTTGTTTATATAAAAATGGGTCATCCCAAAAATAAGTCTTAGCTTCATAAATAAATTTTCACTTCTATTGGTATGTCATTCCATATAATATCACTAACAACAAAGTTCACAATGTCGGCATACCACAGAACACGCCACTCATTAATAGTGAACAATTTTTCATCTAGAAAATGTTCATTCGTTTCATTTTCAAAACAGAGTGGTTTTTCTAATTCAAGCTTGGAAAAATGATCAGCAATTTGATTTTCAATCCCCTTCTGATCTACTATTACAAAATCATATTCTTGCAAAAGAAGAATCCATCTTATAAGTGTTAGTTTAACATCCTTTCTTTTCATTAAATACTTAATAGCAGAATGATTTGTATGTACTACACAATGAGTTCCAATTAAAATGATCTAAATTTATCAAAAGCATATACTATTGCTAATAACTCTTTTTCATTTGTTGTATAATTAAAATTTATCAAAAGCATATACTATTGCTAATAACTCTTTTTCAGTTGTTGTATAATTTTTGAGTTTCATTAAGATTTTTACTAGCATAGTAAATAACTTTGAAAATTTTATCATATCTTTGTCCTAAAACAAATAAAAATGTTTTTCCCAGTTTGGTGAAACGATAATTGGTGCAGTGATTAGTTTTTCATTTAATAACTTAAAAGCTTTTAGACATTCCTCATCAAAATTAAAAATTACATCTTTCTCCAGTAAATGGCAAAAAGGCTTAACAATCTTTGAAAATTCTTTAATATATCTTCTGTAGAATCCAACATGTCCTAAAAAACTCTTAATTTCGCTTACATTTTTGTTGGATAAGGTAAATTAGTGATCACTTAAATTTTAGCAAGGATCTACTTCCATACCATTTTTTGTTGGATAAGGTAAATTAGCGATCACTTGAATTTTAGCAGGATCTAATTCCATACAATTTTCTTATATTTGATGACTATTAGCAATCACTTGAATTTTAGCAAGATCTACTTCCATACCATTTTCTGATATTTGATGACCTGATTAGCGATCCCTTGAATTTTAGCAGGATCTACTTCCATACCATTTTTTGATATTTGATGACCTAATATAATTCCTACTACTACCATAAATTGGCATTTTTCCTAGTTAAGGACTAAATTTGTTTCTTCACAGTGCTTAAGAGCACTGGATAGATGTTCTAAACATGAGTCAAATTAAGTTCCAAACACTAAAAAGTCATGCATGAATACTTCAATTCCTTTTTCAATTAAATCACAAAAATTGCCAACATACATCTTTGAAATGTAGCAGGGGCATTACATAAACCAAAGGGCATTCTTCTAAAAGCAAAAGTACCATAAGGACAGGTAAAAGTTGTTTTCTCTTGATCCTTAGGAGATATTTGAATTTGGTGATAACCGGTATATCCATCCAAAAAATAAAATTATTTATGCCCAGCTATTCTATCAAGCATTTGATCTAGAAAGGGTAATGGAAAATGATCTTTCATAGTGGCTAGATTTAATTTTGTATAATCAATGCATATTTTCCACCCTGTAATTTTTCTAGTAGATATTAACTCATTATGTTCATTTACGGTTACAGTTACTCCTCCTTTCTTAGGAACACAATGAATTGGACTAACCCATGCACTATCTGAAATAGGGTAGATAATTCCAGCATGGAACCACTTTAAAATTTCTTTCTTTACAACTTCTTTCATAACAAGATTCAATCTCCTTTACGGATCAACCATGGGTTTGCAGTTATCTTCCATATGAATTCTATGCATACAAATTTAAGGACTTATTCCATTAATATCAGCAATTGTCCATCCAAAGGCTTTCTCAAATTTTTTCAGAATTTTCATCAACCTTTCTTCTTATTCCATTGTTAAGTTTGAGGAAATTATAACTGGTAAAGTAGAGGAATCTCCTAAAAAGGCATATTTTAAATGATATGGAAGTAACTTCAATTCTAATTTTGGAGGTTTTTCAATAGATGGAAAAAATGATTTATCTTTGTCTATCGTGTCCAAAACATCAAAACTTTCTTGAACATAGTTTGATTTTTCCTTAAAATGATCTTCACATTGATTTAAATCCTCTTCTTGCTCGTGTTCCAAATCTTTTTCTTCAGATTTTTCTTCATAAGAAGTTCTAAAATAACATTCAACATCCATCCTATAGCATTTATTATCCTTACCTTTTGTAGGGTATTTCATTGATTTTAAAATGTTAAAATTAACAGTTTGATCATTTACACGCAATTTTAATTCCCCTTTCTACACATCTATCATTGCTCTTCCTGTGGCTAGGAAATTTCTTCCCAAAATGATAGGTATCTGTTTATCTTCCTCCATATCAAGCACAATGAATTCAACAGGAAAGATAAATTGATCCACTTTCACTAAGACTTCTTCTATAACTCCTTTAGGATATGTTATCAAACGATCTCCTAGCTGCAAAGTAACAGTAGTAGGGGTTATTTCTCTTAATCCCAATATTTTAAATATTGATAATGGCATAAGGTTAAGGCTTGCACCTAAATCATATAAAGCTTTCCCATAAAATTTTTCTCATATTGCACATGGAATTGTAAAGCTACCAGGACCTTTAAGCTTTTCAGAAAGCTTCTTCTGAATTATCGCACTGCGGTCCTCACTAAGTGCAATAGTCTCATTATCTTCAAACTTCCTTTTCCTGTTGAGAATATCCTTCATAAACATTACATAGCTCAGCATTTGTTCCAAGGCTTCAGCAAATAGAATATTAATTGTTAGCTTTTTAAATATTTCCAGAATATTGAAAATTATTTTTCTAGCTTGTGCTGATGAAGTCTCTAAGGAAATGGAGGTGGTGGTTTCTCTAAATCAATTTTTAGAGGAGAAATAGGTCTCTCAGAATCTTTTGGAGCATCCTCTTTTGAATCTTCAATTTCTTCTCTCTCTACTTCAATTTATTTTTGAAGCCGACCTTCCAACTCTCTTTCGCTTCTAAGTTGAACAAATTTTAGTTGTTCCTTATTCTAGTCCTTAGGATTTGATTAAGTATTACTAGGAAGTGTTCCATGGGATCTATTACATAATGAATTTACTGGTTTCCATGATTCTCAATATTTCTAATTGTAGCTCCTTGACTTTGTAATTGATTTCCCATTTGTAACACTACTTCTTCTATCGACAACTTCTTCTCCTTATAAAGTGTATTACTATTGAAACTTGGAGGATAAGTAGATCTATAATAATTATTCCCTTAGTTGTTCCAGTTTCCCAATGGGTTTCTTCGTTTATTCCCCCATTGTTTATTATTGCCGCTTGAATTGTTATTCTAATTAAAGTTCGGATGGTTCTTCCAACGTCGGTTATAATAATTTGAATATGGGTTATCCTGCTTATTATTTATGGCATTCAAAGTTTCTAATGGTGTTTGAGAATCTACCAATTTGTCCTAATGAATTCTCTTCAATCATGGAAATTGGTTGAGAAAAATTCATTCCAAATTGGCTTAACTTCCTTAAAATTGCAGCAACTTGATTTGCTAACATGGTAAATGCATCAATTTCATGAATATTGACTACTTTCTTAGGATTTACCCTCTCATAAGGCCATTGAAAATTATTGGTAGTCATTTCTTAAATTAAAACATAAGCATCATATCTTAGTTTTGACATCAATGAACCACCGGCAACAACATTGATAATTGATCTAAGAGATCCAACTAATCCATTATAAAAAGTTTGAATTATTAACCAATCTAGTATAGCATTATGTGGACACTTTCTTAAGAGTTCTTTAAATCTTTCCCATGCTTCATAAATAGATTCCCCATCAAACTAATTAAAAAATGTAAGTGCTAACAAATTCAAACACATCTTTGCAGTTTCTGATGGTGGAAAATATTTAGCAAGGAATTTTTGTGTTAAATCACCCCAAGTTCTGATAGATTCAAGTGCTAAAGAATTCAACCACATCTTAGTTTTATCCCTTAGTGAGAAAGGAAATAACCTAAGTCTTATGGCATCATCTAATAAACCATCGTATTAAATGTAGCACACAATTCTAGAAAATTGGCAAGATGTAAATTTGGATCTTCAGTTGGTGACCCCCAATGTAGCGCACAATTCTAGAAAATTGGCAAGATGTAAATTTGGATCTTCAGTTGGTGATCTTCCAAACTAATTATTTGATACCATTGGATAATAACAGGTTTAAGCTTATGAATTAGCCACTATAGTAGGTTTTTGAATACTATAATGAAGTTCATCTACAATAGGGTTGACATAATCTCTCAAAGGTCTAAACTCTTGATGAATTTCAACATTTTGATTATTGTGGTCTGCCATTTCGTTACTTTTTTTGGGTTTTTCAAAATTTATAATATTTTTGGTTTTTTTGATTTTTAATAGTTCTTTCTAATTCAAAATCGTAGGGCACTAGTCCTTTAGAACCTGAACTACACATACACTAACAGATAACATTATAAAATAAAATAAACAAAATAAAATAAGATAAGATAAGATAACTTAAATTTTAAATAAGACTTTCTAAAAATATAAAATTGCTTTTAAAATCAATTTCTCCCCGACAACGGCGCCAAAAACTTGATCCCTTGATACTGCTAATATGCACAGTAAAAAAATAATTCAGATTATATTTCTCTTATGTTTCCTTACTTTGCAACAAAACCAAAACTTGATCCTGAAGAAAAATAAGAAATTAACTTTTAATTTATATATGTTGGGATACTAAACAAGTATATGCATCATTATCAAGTAATACAGGACTTTTTGATTAAGACCTGAATATCAAACCCAGAGGGAGAATACGCAATATGTACTATTGAACAACAAACTTTCTATTTTTAATTGAAAAATAATTATCTAAACTAAAAATTATTTTTGTAGTAATGAAAATTTAAATATTATTTTCATTATTTTGATAGAGAAATAACAATTTAAAAAGATAATTAAAGTTTTTGTAGAAAAAAACACTAAATATGAAGATATATTTCTTCTCGTTATGAATCGGTAATAAGTATAGGAAGTCTCTTGTGGAAGTATGCAAATTGTGTTAAGCCAAATAGAGCAATAATATTCTTTACCCTTACAAGAGTGCTATAAAGAACATTGGCTAATTTAAAGTTTGAATAGTTCTGAAGACCAGCTAGGCAGAGAAGATACTAGCTCTCAGTCTAGAGTTCCCTCGATTCCCTCCACCTGGTGGCTAACATCTCGTATCAGAACCTAAAATAATAAACCAAGTTGGGTGCTTTAACCTGTCACTTTAAAGTCTTCTAACTCTACTCCCTTCAATGAATATTTCCCTATTTATTTGCACTAAATCATATGAACTACATTCTCATTCATACAGCCTCATGTGATTCTTTCTAATTGTTGACTGAGACAATACCAGCCTGGTTCTTACATGTTCTCACAACAAATTTTAAAATCTAGATTGGCCAAATCAAGAAGTAAATAAAGTGCATGGATTTAAATCATCACAACTTTTTCCATCATTGAAGATCAATACTTTCCACAACTTCCATCCAAAACTTAATTAATTATCATTTTAAGAAGAAAGATAAAAAAAACTACTCAGAATACATGGACAAAACAAAACAACACTTTAGTTTAAAAGAAGAAATCATTGTCAAACTAACATTAAGTATCAATTAAAACCAAAAGTAGTCTTAAAAAAAACTTATCTCAAGTCCTCCACCAAACTCTTGAAGTTCATTTGATTCTCTTATCATTACAATCACTCAAAATAAAATAACAAAAAGGATAAAATAAAAGTAAAAGTGGTGCCTGGAAATCACTCCAAACTAACTCCCCAAATGAGAACTTTCAAAACTTTCCAATAGTTTCAGGACTCACACTTTTTTGAACCTTTTCAAGACTCTTTTAAAGTCCTCTCTTCTTTCTTTTATAACTTTCCAAAAGGTTCTTTGGTTTCTCTTACAAATATGTCTTAATTTCATGTATTTCCTCAAGAGATGCATCCTTTTGTGATAATTTTCTTCCATGGTGGTTATAACCACCTATTAAGTCATTGGGTGCCACAAAAACCTCTTCAAAATTCAAAGAAACCAAATTTAATTGTCCAATAACAGCCACTGGCACTTAAGCGCGGGGCCTCTGGTGCTTAGGCGCGGCCTTCTCAATTTAACGGGAGCTTAAGCGCTAGATCTGATGCTTAGGCGCCAAAACTCTTTTGCACATTTTTCACCTTGTTGCTCCAAATTTGGTCTTTTTTACTCCTTTAAGCATTTTTCACCCTTTTTACCTGTATCTGCAAGAAAAACGCAAAAATACCTTCCATTAAAGTGTAATATCTCAATAATAGATATGAAAATGTGTCTAAAAATACAATATATTTTATGTGTATCAACCCCACACCAAAAAAAACACCCATCTCAAAGGAAACTGTCAACCTGTCCACTGTAGAGGAACTCATCCTACCAACTAACACCCCACTGGTTATGGCCCCCTCCCCTAAGAACACTCATGAAGCCCTTTAAACTCTCCTAGTAGTTCTATATCTCCTTTATTTTCAAATGCCCCTCTTTCAGAAGCTCCTAATATTATTAGAGAGGAATTGAATGAAGTGAATATCATTACCCCTCCAACTTCTGAGGGCTCACCTAATGGTGGGGTGAGACTGTTAGAGAGGTCACTTTGCAAGCTATTTCTGCTATAAAAGCCATTGAGGAAAGGAAAATTGCTGAAATGGAACATCTTTTAGAGGAGGAATGGCAATTACATACATCTAAGAGGAAAAAGAAATAATTATCTGAAGTACAAAAATTAAAATATGGGAAAATTGTTATGGATACAAGTGGAAAGAAGAAGGTTGGGCCCTCCCCATCTAAGAATAAGGACCAGATCAAGATGTCAGCCCTCTCTCCATGTCAACCCCCCCCCCTCTCACCGCCCTTCCCCCCAATTGATTAATTTTCTTTGCTGGAATATTAGGGGCATTGCCCATCCTCAATCCCTAAAAAGATTGATTCGCCTTAATAAAAAACATAAATTTTAGTGTTTTACTATCCTTTAACCTATGGTTCATCACAATCCTCAGAGATTTAATAGTAATTTTGTGGTTTCTCTCACTATGTTAATACCAATAACAAGATTTGGTTTTTTTGTAGAAAGGAAATACAGTGGACTATTCAGCTAGATCACCCACAGTTCATTCACCTTTCCCTCAAGATCAAATGTCAATTAGATTTTGCCACTTTTATCTATGTTGGCTGTCACAAAGAAGAAAGAAAAGAGCTCTGGAGATGTGTTCAACATATTAGTGAACATATGCACTCCCCTTGGCTGGTTGTGGGAGATTTCAATTGCATAACCTTAGCTGCTGAAAATCTTGGGGAAGGGTCCATAATATTCCCAAAATGACATCTTTTAGTGATAACATTCAAAAGGCTAGATTGTTTGATCTAGGTTTTCAGGGCCTTCCTTTCACTTGGAAAAGGGGTCAGATGTGGGAAAGATTGGACAGAATCCTTGTAAATGATTGGTGGTTCCACCAATATCTCTTCACCTTTGTTTCTCATTTAACTCTTGTTGGTTCTGACCATAGACCTTTACTCATTACTATCACTTTCAATTGCAATAATGCTTCAAATATTCCTTTCAGATACTTAAATTTGTGGTCTACACGTCATTCCTTAGTAAATTTGGTACCTTCAAATTGGACTGGGGTATACCACTCTAATCCCCTTATCAAACTCAGTCTTCTACATATCAAATTCAGGAAAGCTCTAAGAAAGTGGGGTTGGGACACATTTAGTAATGTGCATTCCAAAGTCTCTTCTACTTAACAGGAGATAGAGGCCCAGGAGTTTGCTGTTCAGAATGGGACTGCTGAAGATACTTCATTGCTTACTACTCAGAGTAACCTCCTTATTACTATTGAGAAACAAGAACATCTTCTTAAGTAAAAGGCCTCTATTAATATTTTTACAGATAGTGATAGAAACACTAAATTTTATCATGCCTACATTAGTTACAGGAGGAAATGCAATACTATTTACTCCATCCAAAATTCTGAGGGGTGTTGGCTCCATGACAATGAGAGCATTGTAAAGAGTGTTGTAAGTCATTATAGCTTTCTGATTAACTCCTCAATAGTTCTCAATCCTAACATTGATGCCAATCTCTTCATTAAGGAGTTTAATCTCACCAGCAGTCTCAAACTTACCGACCCTCCCTCTGAAATCGAAATTTTGCAGGCCCTGAATAGTATAAGTTGCTCTAATACTGCTGACCTTGATGGTTTTACAGCTGACTTTTATAAAAGGTCTTGGAATATTATTAAGTTGGATGTGATTGAGGCTATTATCAGTTTCTTTAATGGAAGTAATATTCCAAGTTATTTCAGAGACTCCACCTTTGTGCTAGTTCCTAAAGCTAACATGTAAAAGACTTGGGACCACTAGAGGCATATCTGTCTCACTTTAGTAATCAACAAAATTATCAGCAAGATCATTGTTAGAAGACTTCAACCTTATCTTGATAAATTGACCAGCCTCAACCAAACTGCTTTCATAAAAGGAAGATCCCTTACTGATAATGTGCTACTTGGACAGAAGCTGCTTCTTGATCTAGATAAAATTTGTACGGGTGGGAATCTGATTTACAAATTGGATATCAAGAAAGCTTATGACACTATTGATTGGAATTTTATTCTGAAAGTTCTTGCTTTTAGGGGGTTTCAGCCTGATTTTTGTGCTCTCATACATAGATGGCTCGTCAATAATAATCACTCCATCCTTATTAATGGTAAGGCTTGGGGTTCATTTTCTACCCTCTCTTCTCCACTATCTTCATCATAACAATGGACTACTTATTTAGAATTTTAGATAAGGCTCTTCTTCCACAGAACTACTCTAGATACCATCACAAATCCAACATGGTTATCTCTCATTTAATCTATGTTGATAATGTTATAGTTTTTTCTAGTGCTCATAGAAGTGTTGTTAAGAAAGTGTATCAATGCCTGCTCAACTTCCAATCTCTGTCAGGTATGGTTTTCAGTCCTGCTAAGTGTCAATTGATCTTCAACAATAGATCTTCTCCAAATTGCAAACAATGGATATCTGAGTACACTGGTTTCACTATTTTTAAACCACCTATCAAGTACCTGGGGGTGCCTCTCATTAGTGGTAGATCCAAGTTGATTCAATTTTATGAGGTGTTTCATAAAATAAACTCTCAACTTTATAGTTGGTCTCATTCTTTCCTCACCAATGGGGGTAGAATCACTCTACTAAAAAGTATACTCATTAATTTTCCCTCATACATCCTCCAAACCACATCTATAAAGAAAAGCACACAAATTTAGTTAGATATAGCTTTTAATGGATTCCTGTGGGCTGGACAATGACAGCAGCTTAATTGGGCTTCTTGGCAGAAAGTTGCTAAACCCACCCTAGCTGGGGGCGTTGGGTTTAAAGGGCTCGAACAACACATCTAAGTTAATTTTTGCAAAATGTAGATCAACTTCAGAGCTTAAACAATTATGTGAACCAAATTTATGAGGGGTAAACTACAAAAATTAGCATTCCTCTCTTATTACAAGGAAAATGGGTGACTCTAGAATCTAGGTTAACATGCTAAAAATGAAGCATTTTGCTGAGAAGATGTACATTTGGGACTTGGGGACTGGTAAGGTGAATTTCTGGATGGATCATTCATGTCCAAAGGATTGGCTTAGTGCTCCCCCCATTGACTTCAATCCATGTCTTAATGTGGTTGATTTCTGGGAGGGTGATCACTGGTCCATTCCAAAACTCCAGCTTATTCTACAGGAACCCTACATTACTCAAATTTCTAGAATTCACTTTGATAGAAGCAGGAAAGATTGAGTCCTCTAACAAAGCTATAATAACCAAAGTATTACCAAAGCTATTTATGCAAAGCTTTACTGTTGGGACTAGGTACCTTGGAAAGAAACTATATGGAACATGTTCTTCTTCCCCTCCATTTATTTCTTCTATTGGAGATTCTACAACAACTTCTTCCCCACTGATGATATTCTTAAATTAAAAGGCTTGAGGGGGCCATCTAGATGCTATCTTTGCTTAATGAATGAGGAAAACCTTAGCCATATTTTCTTCACCTGTAATTTTGCTCAGGATATCTAGAATGATTGTTGGCTATGCTCAAATTGAATGTTTCTGATCTAGATAGGTCTATGCTATCTGAAGGTTGAAAAAGCTAGAAAAGAAATAAATTAGACCCCATTCCCTTCATAGTAGCTTAGTTTCCTTGGATGGCTAGAAACAGTGAAAAACATGAGGGTAAGTATATCTAGAAATCTAAGGTCACAAGAAACTGTATCTTTTACTTAACCAATATGATTCAGCATAAAAACTTCCCTAATATTTGCAACACTTTGCTCACTGATGTTAGATAGCAAACCAAGATAGAGAAGGTCTACTAGAAACCTCCTAAACAGTTTACTATTAAGATCAACACTGATGGCAGCTTTAATGATTGAGGTGTTAGGGTGGGGGTGTCTTTAGGGACCAACATAGCAAGTGCTTTCTTTTCTTCCATGCCCCTACAGAAGATAGAGATTCACTTGAGGCAAAACTTATTGCAGTTTTCTAGGCCTTAACCTTTGCTTGCAAAGCTGAATGGTCCAACATCTAAATTGAGGTTGACTCACTCTTGCACATCAAAGTGTTGGAATCTAAAGAGCAACCTTCTTGGTTCCACACACAATGGATACAGAAAATCAGAAACTTTAAAACTATCATAAACTTCCACATTACCTTCATTTATAGAGGGAAACAAACCCGCCCATTGGCTTGCTAGGCATAGACTTTACTCTAATTCTATATCAGTTGTTGTTAGTCCCCCTTCACCCTTAGTCCTACTCCTTCATGGTGATAATATTGAAATCCCACATCTCAGAATTAATGCAAACTAGCTTACAGGGTCCACTGTCACCTCTCCTTGGATATTCCCTTTCTCCTCTGTATTTCTCTTTTTTGCATTTTCAGCCCACTATCAGTTATCTTGATGTTATATATATATATATATATATATATATATATATATTTCCCATTTTGTTTTA
>JXCR01124676.1:0-10690 GCA_002079205.1 Phalaenopsis hybrid cultivar | reverse complement strand
TAAGATTGGCCTAGCCATGTCAAATTGATCAAGGCAAGACTTCTACAGCCAACTTTTGGGTCATAGTAACAAAGCTAGACCCACTTAACCCACCCTAGATGAGCCCTGAACCAAAGGTCCCCTAAATCAAGGGATTTGTTTCCTAAATTACTTAAGCCAAATATATGTTTGTCAAAACCCATCACCCGCCCAAATTAATTGTTGTGTCAGATTCCTCTCACGTTCCTGTGTCACCTAAGCACCTCCCTAACATGGACAGCCACTCTAGTCACCAAAGGAGCCAAATTTAAGACCCCTCACACCTAAGTTCAAACATAATTTCACCCATCCAATGTGTCTAGCTTTGATTGGTGTTTAGCATCTTGAAGTCCTCCACCTTAGCTCCACATTGCACCTAAATGAAGGCCATGAAAACCACCCTAAGCTATTTTACTTGAACCCCTCTTCCATGGCCAAAACAAGACAAGAAAAAGTTTCTTGAGGGAACCCTATTTAAACTGTTTCCAGAGCTCCTCCAAGACCACACAACCCTATTGCAACCCTTCTTTGGCCATCTTCCCCATCACTTGAGCTCAATTTTTGCGCTCAAAACCAGGGCAAAATTTGGCCTCCCTCAAAACTCTCTTAAACCCCAAATTGATTTGCTCTTGAGCTTCACCAGAGTAAGAGAGGAATATCTCAATCAAAACCCCCCTCTGTTGAGCCATCTAACCTATACTTAGACCAAAGCCGCTCCACCTTTTGATCGAATTCATACTTGAAGCCTTCACCAGAAAAAATGAACACATCCACAAGGTTTGTGAGGCTCCACTGAAGCTTCCACAACCACCCAATCGAGGCCTCACCTATCGGGTAAAGGTATAGCTTACTAACCCTAGTTTTGGGCTCGATTTAGAGCTTTGTGAAGAAAACTTGCAATTCATTGCTATGTAACCATATAGATGTACTCGTCTTGAGTAGATGAAGGTGTAGGAACAAACTCAAAGCAATTTGGCTGAGTATAGGACGAGATCTTAGGGTTTAAAGTTGGACGGTTCAATGGTTTTGGTTGTCGGGGATGATGACAGAGAGCCATCTGATCGAGCAAGTATCGGAAGGAAGGATGAGATCGAGCTGGAAGGAACCTTCGTGCGTGAACACCGGGACCCGTGGCTGTCGAGTTAGATAGCAGTGCGGGACCAAAGAATGTTGTGTGGCACTTTGAAGAAGATGAGGATGAAGCGGCTCGTGATTGGGACAAATACAAAATTAAAGCTTTTTCTTAATTAAATAAATAACAGATCTTTAAAAATTCATAACTTTTTATAGAGAAATTATAAGAATAAAAGAAAAATACTCTCTTTCTCAGTGAATAGAGGAGAATAATGTGGATAAAAATAAAAATTATTTTCTAAACATATGATTTTATATTAATTAAATACCCTCTGAGGTATTTTAACTCTCGATGACTAAGGAGTGTTCACCATGGCTTGAGATTTTTAGGGTTTATTCCTCATCACCGAGGGGCTGTTCTCTGATTTTTGCATGGCATCTCTATCTCCTAACGCTAATTTTCAAGCCATGGTGACCATTTTGGTTTATTTTAATTATATAAATCAAATTATCACTTGAAAAATTATGAGAACAATTTTAGTAGGTTTCTTGTGGTCAAAGAAGTCTAGGAAAAATGTTGTGATGCTTTGAATTATTTTGTAAACTTCTAAATTTAGTTAAATGTGAATACTTTATATAAATTTATGTAAATTAAATTCATATAAAAAATGAACAAAGTTAACTCCACATTGTTCATAAAAATCATATCTAATCACTACAAAAATTTCAAAAATATTTGTCTTAGTGTAAGCACAAAAGTAGATTTTCTAAGAAGCCTTGTATTTTTGTACAAAAAAAATTATCATAAATTAAATACACTTAAGAAAATTACAAAAAGTGGTTCCTAAGTTTCTTATGATTAGAGGTACTTAAGAAAAATAAAAATCACTTTTAATAAAACACTTAATTTTTGGGCCTCATTTTGAATATTAAATAATTAAAAAATAAATAAATATTCTAAGAACACAAAAATATTTCAAAATGTTCCTAACTGTTCTCTGATTACTTGGGACTCATTAAAATATTTTTTCTAATTTTCCTAAGTTCAATGTAAATTTTAAAAAAAGCATTATAATAAATTTTCTTTATTTTCTCACTAAAATAATTATAATAAATGAATTAAAAATAAAAAAAAATACAAAATTTGATTCTCTTTATTTTCTTAACTCAGAGGAGTCAAAGAAAAATATAAAAATAATTTTTGTAATTAAAACACCATTTTCTACTTAAATAAATCTTGAAAATTGAGCCAAATTAAAATAATAATAATAAAAATTTAATTAAAAAAAATCATGAAATTTTACCCAAGCATTTCTCTGACGTAAGGAAACCCGTAATAATTTTCTCATAAATAAAAAGCTTTATTTTGAGAAGTTAAATAAATCACCTTTTGAAAATATTATTTTCTTAATTTAAATTAAATTAGAATTTTGGGAAATCCACATTTCTTCTCTAATACTTTAATTACCTCATTGATATGACACTTTAGACTCTCAAAGTTATTTGAGTTGTGTTTAGTGAGTTATGAGATGAGGTGCCCCAAGGTCAAAACAACCACTTTAGACTTTGGTGCTTTAATAAAGTTTAGGATTAACCAAAGGAAAATGGGTAATTCTGATCTTAATAAGCATATTTGGATGATTGGAATACAATGGGGTTAAAAGGCAGAAACCCACTCACCCCCTTGCACAACATCAACAAAATCATAACCCTCTTAATTTTCATGACTCAGAAGTCAACTTAGATCAAATGATTCTTAAGTAATGGGCTTAAGTCAGAAAGATGATAGTTTACTTTTCTTAAGCCCGAAATTGAGGATGATGTGACCATTTGATAAGAATGCACATTACTTGAAATTAAATGTTTCATAATTACCATTTCACCCATCATGATTGTTAAAGGCTTAGTAGTGACATAAGCTCGATATTTAAACTCAATTGATCAGATTTAGAAGATAACATAGTCAGTGATTAATATCTTTAAACACTACAAGCCTGACCTTAATCATGTGTACCACAATCTTAAATGACCTAAATTTGCCTTAGGGGCATCCATCCACATAAATCTTAAGTGAAACATTAAGTGACTAATCAAGTATCATATCCTTGGGATAATTAATATGCTAAGTTTCGCTGAGCAATGGGGTAGTCACACTCTAAACTCGGATTATTATGGAACGATATGATAAGTTCAGAAATGAACTCAAAATAATCCAAGAAATCTCCAAAAGAGTTCAGGGTCATACCTTGGGCACTTTGAAATTTTTTGGATATTTTGAAGGATAAATTGAACTTGTGATATTTTGTTCTAAAGTTATCCAATAAGATATTCCAAGACTCAACAAAATCATAGCCTAGGATTTGGTAGCTAAACCTTTATCTACTCATGCAACTTAAATCTTCTTGCAATATTATATACATGCTTTGCAAGTACTAACCTTTCAGGTGGTGGAATGAGAGGACTCGCCAGGTACGCTTTTACAGTTTCTTGTACTTTCCACACTGTACTTTTATACTTGTAAAACTTGCATGTTAAAAAATAATGTCACCCTGCTTGAAAACCGAAGCTGTTAGGATAGCCGCAAAACAAAAACCAAAATTAAAATCAACTAAGACAAAATTCGCCGCCACAACATTCAAAATTTAAGACAACTCAAAATTTAATCACAAACATCACAAAAACCACAATTACAATTAAATTAAGACGTCTCTATCAGATGATCGGGAATCCCTCGGAGAGGGAAACCTACGGTTCCTAACGAGACTTCCCACAGTCTAAATGAAAGTATGGAACTCATTAAGTTGAGATTAGCAAATTCATTTAGACTAAGTGAATCGAATAAAAAATAGTGGTACCAAAATGAGGGAACTGTAGGATCCTAACCGGTGTCGCTCAAATCAACTTTAACATGCCCCCATAAAATTTAAGATCTACAACCATAGGGTCATCTGATTTGACACCATAACCTGACACACTAGAAAACTTAAACTTGTCATGACAAGGAGCTTAGAGATAGCATGGTGTGCAGCACGACCATCTTCAACAGCAAAACACGTCTTCCCCAGCTAAACCAATTTCCTTACTTAGAATTAAACAACCAATCCATAGGACTTCGGGGTAGTTTACTTATGCAACATATTCCTTCAGCTCATCTTTATGCTTTTGTATAGCTCTACTGTACATTATGAGCCCTAACTCGTCTTAGGATTCCGAGGTTGTTGTCTATCACGACCTAAATACTCACATCTTCCAAGTTATTTGTGTGATCGTTTCACACAAATGTAATCCCTAAAAAATAAAATTGGTAAGATGAAACACCTAAATAATTCTCCTCAAAACTGAAGCCAAACATTAGGATAGCTTGGGAAGTCACTGAGGTTCTCCTCCGGATCTGCGACATCCCCTAGTTCTTTGTCCTTTGAATTCTACAACAAAATTTTCCAAATTTAAAATATTCCCCTTTCACACCTCTACATCCAATCTCATTGAAAAATCCTATCCTTTAGACCTCATTAAAGATAATATTTCCTGATTTTTATTGAGAGTTTTCTTAAATGACTTTGGTTATCTAAGATGTAATTAACTATTGGGGCTTGCCCTTATAGTAAGTTTTTTCGAACCTAGCTTAATATAAACTCTATTGAATTCTTCATATTAAATATGGGAACTTGTCGGCAAATAAAATTTTTCACAGTCCAAATGGATGTTATATATTTTTAGTTTATTTGATCGAGCCTCATTCTCAAGTCTTGTGTTTATCCTTCGGGATAGATACAGGGCTTGAGGTATAGTGATTTTTTCTTTAAACTATGAAAAATATGAGGTCAGTTTGATTTCATATTTTTCTAAACTTATGTATATATGTAAGTTAAAACGTCCTTCCAAAGCGGGGGACGAGATTTTGATTTCGACGGCCAACAACTTCTAACGGGCAACTCCTCAACTAAAAATTGTGCCGACAAAGCCCACAATTGGATATATAATAGTTTAATAAGGATATGTATCATNACTCCTCAACTAAAAATTGTGCCGACAAAGCCCACAATTGGATATATAATATTTTAATAAGGATATGTATCACGTAAATTAAAAGTTTTAATAATTTCACATTCTCTTATTGAGATTGTTAATGGGTTGGTACTGATCTCGGATTGATCTATAAAACTTATTTGATAAGATTTAGAAAGGCAACATGATTGATGATAAACACTTTTAAATGCTACGAGCCCAACATTAGTGGTGGGTACAAAATCTTTAATGACTTAAAATTGCCATAGGGGCATCCACCTGCATAACTCTTAAGTGAAATATCAACTAATTAATTGAATACCATGTCCTTGAAATAATTGAAATGTCAAAGTTCACCAAGTAACAAGGTAACTTTTTTTAACTTGACCATGTATGATTGATTAATGGAAATATATGATAAGTTCAAAATGAACTCGAAATGTTTCAAGAGATTTTTTAAGCGGTTCAGGGTCATTCCCCAAACACTTAGGAATCTCATGGATATTTTGAAGGACAAATTGAACCTGCTATATTTTATTCTAAAATCATCCATTAAGATCTTTCGAAAATCAATAAGTCATAGTTTTGAGTCTATTAGATACACCTTCATCTACTCTTGCAATCTAGTTAAATTTCTGTAAAATTATATACATTTTGCAAAAGCTAATCTTTCAGCGGGAATGCGGAGAAGATGACAGGTATGCTTTTATAGTGTTATTTAATTTTTGTCATTTATTGTAATTTACTCTTGCAAGATATTATAACTGTTTGATTGTGCACTTTCCTTTACTTGCAAAAATCAAACCCTTTTAAAAAATTAATCAACATTTTCAAAAATCTAAAACAAAATGTTTCAAAAGTAACCATAAATCCTTTGAAATGTCACTAAACTTAAAATGTTCTTTTGAATTTACGAGAGTCCCTCGGAGGAGGTAACCCAAAGTTGCTAACGAGAACTCCCCGGTTTAATTAGGTTTCACAACTCATTTAAGCTAAGTAAGTTCAAAGCAAAATAGTGATACCAGAATGAGAGAACCATAGGATCCTAATTGGTGTCGCTCTAATCAACTTTAACATCCCCATAATTGAACTTTCAACTTGTCATTTAAACCCTTAAACCTTAGACTGTAGGACTGCTACATCGCTAAGGAGCTTGGAGCTAACTTTGCGAGCAACAATCTATAACAAAAATTTACAATAGCACATCTTTCTTAGAATAAATGACACAAGATATAGGATTTCGAGGTTATCCGCTTAAAGTGGCATAAATCCTTAACTCTCTCCTTAGGCCTTTGTAGAACCATGTTGTGCAATTTATGCCCTAACTTGTTTTAAGATTCTGAGGTTATCGTTCTTCACGACCTAAATCCTCACATCTTTCAGGCTATTTTTGTGATCATTTTGCAAAAATGTAAACCCTAATAAATAAAATTGGCAGGATGTAACATTCAGTAATTTTTCTTCTTAAAACTGATGCCAAACCATTGAATAGCTCGGGAAGTCACTGAGGTTTTCCTGAGGATCACTGACATCATGTAGTTCTTCTTCTTGGATTCCAAAGATAAAATGTTCTAAATTTGAGTCATTCCCCTTTCACACCCCTTGGTACGATCTTTTGAAATGCCCTACCTCTTGAAATTCTTGATGACAATATTCTCTGATTTCTATTGAGAGTTTTCTTAGGTGACTACGGTTATCTAAGATGTGATTAACTATAGGGGCTTTCCCTTTTATGAAACTTTTAAGAACCTGATGGGCGGACAGATTTATTGTGAAAATTTTGCAAATATTTTTAAATATTACAAAATTACACACGGCAGATATATAATAAATATGTAATATAATCCCAACAAAAATACTTTTATAAAAATAATTGATCTTTTAAATCTTTTTTTGAACTGCCAAATCCACGATAAAATTAACGCAAAAACAAGTAATATCGGGCTCTAATGGAGTCTTAGATATCAAACCCACAGGGAAGTTGGAAAATCCTTTAAGTAGTTTTTGAAATAAGTGCGAAGCTTGAATATTAACTTACTATGGTAAATGCTATTTAAAATTTAGTTGAAAAATAAAGTTAACTAACTAACAACTAACTTTCAAAAGTAAAATTACGAAAACAAAACAAAGTTTTTGTTTTGACGGAAAATTCAAATTTAAGAAAGCATCCTTCTCCTTTACAATGAGTATATAAATTGTGAATAAATTGAAATCATTTGAAACTATATATGAAAAATGGTTTTGTGCCAAATAGGAGCAATTCTATTCTTTACCCTCTTACGAGTGTTATAAATAGCATTAAATAATCTAAAGTTTGGTCCCTAATTCTGTGGTTAGGCTGGGAGGTTACCGACTGCCACTCCAGAGCTCCCACTACTCCCTCACCTAAGGGCTAACAATCTTGCATCAGTTTTGAATCAAATGAACTAAATTGGGGATTTTAATCTGTCACCTTAAAATCTCCAATTCTGCATCCAAAAAAGTATATTTCTCTATTTATTTGCACCTAATCCCAGGGATGACATACTCTTCCATGAAATCAAATGTGATTCTCCCTATGTTGTTGAAATCATATCCTTTTTCAGAACACATGTCTCTCAACAAGTTTTAACATTTCAATTGGCCAGATCTAAAAGTAAATGAAGATCAGAGTTTAAATCATCACGAATTATTAACATTTAAAAACCATAGAAAACAAAATCAATTCTTGACAAAACCATTACTCAAAGTAGGGAGAAGAATAAAGAAAGCTACTTAGAATTCATGAGAAGGATACAACAAAACACGGATTTCATATATAAAAATAAGTTTACAAAATGAAAGAAATAAAAGACAACTTATCTCACAATTATTCCCAAGAAAATCCCTAGAAGTTCTCTCCAAGCCTTTCTCTCTTTACAATCCCACTCAATTCTCTCTTAAAAGTGTAATGAAGAAGAAATCTCTCACCTTCCCTCTCCTCTTACAACCCTAGAAGAAAATCTCCTCTTCTCTCCTCTTGCCTCTCACACCAACTTTCTCTCTCTCTCTCTCTCCTGTATTCATCTCCTTCAACTCTATGAAGTCCTCTCTTTTATTTTGGGCTACCTCCTTTGAAAAAGAATTCAAAATTCCCCTGAAAAAGTCAACTCTTTTGAATTCAAAAGATGTGTCATTTGATCCAAGAGACATATCCCTTCATAAAGTACCTTCCAAAGTGTCTAGAAGTATTGAGTTACTCCAATAGGTATGTAGAATAAGTGTCCCTTTGAAAATTCTTGCAAAATTTTTCTAAAACTGCCTTAATTTGCAAATGTCATCTCTAGCGCATCAAACGCCAATCTGGCGCATCCTGCGCCAGTTCTCTGTCAAACTACGCATCAAGCGCCGATCTAGCGCATTGATCCTAATATTTTTTATATGTAAGGATTTATGAAGTTGACACCACTAGGTGCCAAAAACGTGATCCCAAGAAAAGTAAAATTTCATTTATATCTTTAAGTAGTAGGGATTCTATGTAAGTACACGTATCATTATCAAGTAATGCAGGGCTTTCTGATTAAGCCTCAAATATCAATCCCACGGAGATTGAGGTTAATCACAAAGGCTTTCAAGAGAAGTTCTTTTCTAGAATAACACGCCTTAGGTTGGAAGGTCGATAAAGGTTTGGTTTTGATTATATCCTATAATTAAAACTACTATACTACTTCTACTTCTACACTAAAATACTTAGTGAAAAGCAGAAGGTAGAGTTTAATATATTAAAAGTAATCTTCCTCATACAATGAAATTAGTGACATGTGTAAAATTAAAACAAGTAGTGAGAGTGATTGTGATAAGTAGGAGAAATGCTATAAATAATATTAATTAATCTAAAATTTGAATTGTTCTTAAGACGGGCTAGGCAGGGAAGATACTAGTTCTCACTCTAGAGTTCCCTCTTATTCCTCCACCTGGAGGCTAACATAACTTAAAATAATATACCAAATTACGGGGCTTTAGCCTTTCACTCTAAATTCCTCTAATTCTACACCAATTAAAGATTTTTTCCTATTTATTTTCACTCGACCATATGGACTAAATTGTCATCCATACAATCTCATGTGATTCTACCACTGTTGATTGAGATAATATCATCGTGGATCTTACATGTTCTCACAACAGATTTTAACATGAAAGTTGATCAAGTTTACATAAAAATGAAGAATAAAGTAAAATCATCACAATATATTCTCACTTTACTCAATTCTATATCCTACACATGCATACAAATACATTGTAAGAGGGAAGAGTAAAGAAAAATACTCACTATACATGGAGAAACAACAAGAAATTTTCATTGAACAAGATTTTAAAACCAAACAAACAAAGTAAGAAATTCAAATCAAAATACAATGAAAATACTTATCTTTGATGAAAATCAAACCTCCTTGTATTGAAAAAGCAATCTCCTTACAATCCTCTCTAAGATAAAGTGAAAATAAAATCAGAAATCTCTCACTCTCTCTCTTTCTCGCTTACCTTGTCACCCCCCTTGGGGCTCACACCCAAGCCTTCTTCTTCTCCTCTTCCAATTAACTCAAGAGTCCAATAGTCCTTTTAAAAGCATTTCCAAGGCTTATTTATAATTTCCCAAGAGATTCGTAATTGTCTCTTCAAAAATGTCCATATTCATTGAATCTTCCAAATGGTGCCTCACGTGCCTCTTTAAAACTCCATATAACCACACCAAATTCTTCTAGAAAGTCTCTTTTATCCTTTCAAACAAATTTCCCAAGATACACATGAAGCACCACTTCAAAAATTGCCCAAATCCGATGTATATTCTAGAAGATATGTTAAATACCGTTTTTGGTGCTTTAGCGCCCTCCTCTCTATCTGGTGGCACCTAAGTGCCATTTTGGGTGCTTAAGCACTGGGCACAAGCACTTAAGAGCCCTTTTTTGGCCCCCAATATCTCTGGTGGGCCCCGATTAGACTTAATTTGCTCTGTTTTGGTCTATTTTTGTTCCTTTTGCTCCAATCACTCTAAATTCTTCAATTTGATGTACCTGCTATTAGAAACACAAGAAANGATACACATGAAGCACCACTTCAAAAATTGCCCAAATCCGATGTATATTCTAGAAGATATGTTGAATACCGTTTTTGGAGCTTAAGTNCATGAAGCACCACTTCAAAAATTGCCCAAATCCGATGTATATTCTAGAAGATATGTTGAATACCGTTTTTGGCGCTTAAGCGCCCTCCTCTCTATCTGGTGGCACCTAAGTGCCATTTTGGGTGCTTAAGCACTGGGTACAAGCACTTAAGAGCCCTGTTTTGGCCCCCAATATCTCCGGTGGGCCCCGATTAGACTTGATTTGCTCTGTTTTGGTCTATTTTTGTTCCTTTTGCTCCAATCACTCTAAATTCTTCAATTTGATGTACCTGCTATTAGAAACAGAAGAAAACATACCCTTAAATTGCAATATCAATATAAAATATAACATAAAAACTAGTACATTTTTAGGCACATCACGCATCATCTGTGAGTTGTCTGTCTCCAGAATCCCAAAATTCGTTGTTTTGGTTCCAAATTTCATCCTTTTTGTCATTTTTGCTCCAAATT
>JXCR01124675.1:0-12563 GCA_002079205.1 Phalaenopsis hybrid cultivar | reverse complement strand
AAAGCCCTGAAAAACCCTAAATTTGGTCAAAATCCTTAAATTCACCCAAAACACCCAAATTTCTTCAAAAATCATTTCAAACCATTTGAAAATACCCAAATTACCCAAAACCACCAAAAAAATTCCAAATTTACCAAAATATCCCCAAAATTATAAAAATACACTTGTCATCCGAAACATTTCCACAACCTCCAAAATCACTCCAATTGTTTCCAAAACCATTTTGGACCCTCCAGTTGGACACAATTTGGCCAATTTGACCATTTTTACCAAAACCCCCAAATTGTCTTTAAGGGCCCAATTTCCCCAAATTCATNTTGACCTCACTTTTGGTTGAGGTTTAGTTTTCCCTCTTTAGTATCCTAGGATCTAGCCATAGGAATTTTCTGTTGACTATTCTTAGAAAATTAGAAAGGAATCCTCACCATTAGAAACTCTGAACTCTTCTTTGCTCAACTTGAAGTTCCACATATTGGTCCTAACCTCTAGCTCTTAGTAGGTGGGGTCAATATGGGGATCTCAAGGATAGTCCCTATAGGACTTCTTGACCTTAGGGTTGACTTTGGGTGTTATTTTGGAGCTAGTTCACTCACTTGCACTCACTATCACTCACAATCCTAAAACCCAAAATTGTTGACTTTGATCCCATGATCCTTTGGAAAACACATTTAGATGGTCCCCTAGACCCCTTAGCCCTAGGCTAGAGTTTAGCTAATACTAGTACAAAGAGGACCCAAGTGGGGATTTCATTGGTCCATAGCTCATATAGGGTGGTTGGCACCCCAGTTCTACAAAAATGTCCAACTTGGTCTTTTGCCACTAAATCCACCCAAATTACCTAAAAGCCCTGAAAAACCCTAAATTTGGTCAAAATCCTTAAATTCACCCAAAACACCCAAATTTGTTCAAAAATCATTTCAAACCATTTGAAAATACCCAAATTACCCAAAATCACAAAAAAATTCCAAATTTACCAAAATATCCCCAAAATTATAAAAATACACTTGGCACCCGAAACATTTCCAAAACCTCCAAAATCACTCCAATTGTTTCCAAAACCAATTTGGACCCTCCAGTTGAACACAATTTGGCCAATTTGACCATTTTTACCAAAACCCCCAAATTGTCTTTAAGGGCCCAATTTCCCCAAATTCATCCCAAATGTCCATAATTTGCCCCCAATCCTACATAATTTTAATTGTAAACTCAAATTCATCTTTCATATGACCAATCCAAATCAAATAAAATCCTAATTAACCCATGCTTTGAGCTCAATTCTGATCCAAATCAAAACTCGCAATTTTGGCCCTATGACCTAATCTCACCTGATTGAACCCCATACTCTACTTAATTTGCCCCAATTTGAATCCTAAACTCTTCATAACAATCCTACACATCAAATTAAACTTTAAATTGGCCTTGGTGAAGCCTCAATTTCACTTAATTTTAACCCAAGTTCAAAATCCTCAAATTTACCCCAAAATTGGATATGTCTCAAATTTCCTCCAAATTGAATGCCCTAACCCCAAAATTGAAAACTAATTTATGTTGAAAACTCTTTATGATATTCCTATAAACCATTTTAAACCATCAATTTGGACTTATCCAAACCTTAGCCCAACCTAGACCCAAGGCTAGTTCAACATGACCAAAGTGAGCAAAATCCCAAAATCCTTCAAATTGAGCTTCCAATTGAACTTAAAATTACATCAATCCTTCACCAAAAATATTCATGACAATCATTTACACAATATTGATCAATCAATTGAGCTCAATGTCATGGCTAGCCTAACCAAAACCCAACTTTTATCCATTTTGACCCAAATTGGACCCATGCACCAAGATTGACTTAGCCATGTCTAAGCCACCAAATTAGTGACACCACAGCCACTAAGCACACCTTGTTGACCAGAATAAATCACCTTAAACAACCCAAGTAAGGTATGGACCAATGGGTCCCTAAATTAATGGATTTCATCCCATTTTTGGGTCTTAACCAAAAAATCTCTTCCATCATGACAAACCATTAGGGGTAAATTATAATTAAACCTCCCCCTGGCTCAACTGACCTTCTGACCACCACCGATAGCCCTGTTGGACGACCTAGTGGCCAGAAAACACCAAAATCGAGAGCCCCAATTTCAAATTAAAACCCAAACTCACCCATCTTAGCTGGCCAATCCCAATTGGCTCTAGCACTTCGAAACCCTCCACATAAGCATCAGTTTGCACCCATCCATTAGCCCTGGCAGCCACCCTAAGCAATATTTATTTAAACCCACCCCCTCATGGCCAAAAGTGGAGAGTGGCAAATCCTTGGGGAAACGCTGTTCAATTGCTCTCAGACACTCTCCAAGAACTCCTAAGCTCATTGCCACCATTTTTCCTCACAGATCCCCATTGTGGAAGCCCAATTTTGAGCTTAAATTTCTGCCCAAACTAGAACAGAACTCTCCATAGCTCCAAAGTGCACCAAACTTCAATTAATTGTGCACACACCATCCCCACAGTGAGAGAAGTTGATTCCCCATAAAAGCCCCCTCTGAAATAGCCTCTAACATACCTCTAGACCAAAACCTGAAATCCACCTTGATCAAATTCATACCTAGAAATATCACAAGTCTTGGGACTTCATCTGGAGGTTCGTTGGACCTAATCGAAGCGACCACAACCATTTGATTGAGGCCTCCCCTCTCAGACAAAGGTATTGAACTCTAACACTAAATCGAGCTTATTTTAACTCTTCATACGTATTTAATATATTTCAGACCTTATAAGCCATATAGATATGTTCGTCTCGAGTAGATGAAGGTTTAGGAACAAACCCCATGCAATTTGGTTGAGTCTAGACGAAGATCTTAATGTTTTAGTGTGAACGGCTCATGGGTTAGGTCACATGAGGACGATAACGGAGAGTCGTCCGATTGCGCGTGTATCTAATGGACGGAGAAGAAAAAGCTGGACAGACTCTTGGTGCATAAAGTGCGGTCCGTATGGCATCCGAAGGGGATGGCGGTGTCAAATGGCAGAGCGCCGCGTGTTCTTTAGGAGCCACCTAGTATCCAGTCAGTGCCGCGTTGGATAGATATAATAAGGATTTTTGAATTATTTTAAATACCCAAACTTAAAAAATCCATATATTTTTTTAGAAAAATCATAAAAATAAAAGAAAATACGCTTCTTTCTCAGTACATAGAGGAGAATAATGCAGACTAAAAATAAAAATTATTTGTAAAACATATGATTTTTAATGAATTAAATACTCTTTGTGGTATTTTAATTCTCCATGATTAAATATGGTTCACCATGACTTGAAATTTTTAGGGTTCATTCCTCATCATAGAGGGGGTGTCCTCTCATTTTTCCAAGATCAGAGGGTATCTTTATGCTTCTAGCCCTTTCGGCTTATTTTAATTATATAAATCAAAATATCACTTGAGAAATTATGAGAATAATTTTAGTAGGTTTCCTGTGGTCAGAGAAGTCTAGAAAAAATATCATGATGTTTTGAATTACCTTGTGAATTTCTATATTTAATTAAATACAAATATTTTGTATTAATTCATGTAAATTAAATACTTATCAAAAATTGATAAAATCAATCCCACATTATTCATAAAAATCATGTCTATCCACTGTAAAAATTTGAAAACTATTTGACTAAGTCTAAGCACTAAAGTTGATTTTCTAAAAGATCTTGTATTTTTATAAGAAAATAATTATAATAAATTAAATACACTTGGGAAAATTTTGAAAAGTGGTTTTTCTGAGTTCCATGTGATCAGGGCCACTTAGGATAAATAAAAGTTATTTTTGGTAAAGTACTTGATTTTTTAGCTTCATTTTGGATTTAAAATAATTAAAAATAATTAAAAATCCTTAAAATAACAAAATACTTCAAAATGTGCCTAATTCCTCTCTGATCACTTGAGACTCATTAAAATAATTTTCCTAATTTTCATAAGTTAAAAATGAATTTTAAAGGCTTAAAAGTGGGTTTTCCTTATTTTCCCATTAAAATAATTATAATAAATTTCTTCAAAAGGTCATGAAATTTTGTCGAAATATTTTTTTGACCTAAGGAAACCTCTAATAATTTTCTTATGAATAAAAACTTTATTTTGAAAAATTAAATATATTATTTTCTAAAATTCTTATTTTCTAAATTTAAATAAATAATAAAATAAAATTTTGAGAGGGCTACATATTCTCCTCTAAACATTATAGTTACCTCATGGATATGACACTCTAAACCCTCAAAGTCATTTGAGTTGTGTTTAAAGAGTTATGAGGTGAAGTGCCCCAAGGGCAAAGTGGTAATTTCAGACTTTGGTGCCTTAATCAAAATTTAGGATTAACCAAGGAAAAATGAGTAATTTTGATCTTAATAAACGTGTTTGGATGATTGAAATACAATGAGATTAAAAGGTAGAAACCCACTCACTACATTTGCACAACATCAACAAAATCATAATCCTCCTAATTTTCATGACTCGGAAGTCAACTAAGATCAAATGATTCTTAAGTAATGGGCTTAAGCTAGAAAGATGATAATTTACTTTTCTTAAGCCCAAAGTTGAGGATGATATGATTCTTCAGTAAGAATACATCCCACTTAAATCAAAATTTTGATAATCACCATTTAAGATATCATGATTGTTAAAGGCTTAGTAGTAACCTAGGCTCAATGTTTAAATTCAATTGATCGGATTTGAAAGATAACATAATTGGTGATTAACATCTTTAAACACTACAAGCCTGTCCTTAATTTTGGGCAACATAATCTTAAATGACCTAGACTTTCCTTAGAGGCATCGACTCACATAACTCTTAAATGAAACATCAATTGACTAACCGAGTATCATATCCTAGGGATAGTTAAATTGTCAAGTTTCACTGAGCAACGGGGTAGTCACACTTCAACCTCGACTGATTGATAGAGTAATATGATAAGTTCAAAATGAACTCAAAATAATTCAGGAGAGCCTCAATGTAGTTCAGGGTCATTCCCTCAACACTTTGAAACCTTCTGGATATTTTGAAGAGCAAATTGAACTTGTTATATTTTGTTCTAAACTTATCCACTAGGATCTTCCAAGATCCAACAAAATCATAGCCTGGGGTTCGGTAGCTAAACCTTCATCTACTCTTGCCATTTAAGTTCATTGCAATATTATATACATGCCTTGCAAGTACTGACCTTTCACGTGATAGAACGAGAAGACTCTCCAGGTACACTTTTACAGTTTACAGTACCATCTTTTCTTATACTTTCCACACTGTATTTTTATGCTTATAAAACTTACTTGATTAAGCAACGATGACACCTTGCATTAAAACTAAAATTGCTAGGATAGCCGTAAAACTAAAACCAAAACTAAAATCAACCAAGTAAAATTCACCGCCACAACATTCAAAATAGAAAATAACTCAAAATTTAAACACAAACACATAAAATAATAATTGTAATCAAATTAAAACGTCTCTATCGAATGAGCGGCNATCCTCACATCTTCCAGGCTATTTGTGCGACCGTTTCACATAAATGTAAGCCCTAAACTAATAAAATTGACAAGATGAAACATTTAAATATTTCTCCTCAAAACTGAGGCCAAACCATAGGATAGCTTAGGAAGTTATTGAGGTTCTCCTCCTGATCTATGACATCCCTTAGTTTTTCCTCATTTGGATTCCACAATAAATGTTCAAAATTTGAGTCATTCCCCTTTGGCACCTCTTTGTCCAATTTCATTGGAAAGTCCTATCCTTTTGAGCTATTTGAAGACAATATTTTCTGATTTTTATCGATAGTTTTCTTAGGTGATTTCGGTTATCTAAGATGTAATTAACTATAGGGACTTGCTATTATAAGAAAGTTTTTCGATCTCAGCTTAATATAAACCANCACAATAAATGTTCAAAATTTGAGTCATTCCCCTTTGGCACCTCTTTGTCCAATTTCATTGGAAAGTCCTATTCTTTTGACCTATTTGAAGACAATATTTTCTGATTTTTATCGATAGTTTTCTTAGGTGATTTCAGTTATCTAAGATGTAATTAACTATAGGGACTTGCTATTATAAGAAAGTTTTCCGATCCCAGCTTAATATAAACCCNGGTAAATTATAATTAAACCTCCCCCTGGCTCAACTGACCTTCTGACCACCACCCATAGCCCTGTTGGCCGGCGTAGTGGCCAGAAAACACCAAAACCGAGAGCCCCAATTTCAAGTTAAAGCCCAAACTCACCCATCTTGGCTGGCCAATCCCAATTGGCTCTAGCACTTCGAAACCCTCCACATAAGCATGAGTTTGCACCCATCCATTAGCCCTGGCAGCCACCCTAAGCAATTTTTATTTAAACCCACCCCCTCATGGCCAAAAGTGGAGAGTGCCAAATCCTTGGGGAAACGCTGTTCAATTGCTCTCAGACATTCTCCAGGAACTCCTAAGCTCATTGCCACCATTTTTCCCCACAGATCCCCACTGTGGAAGCTCAATTTTGAGCTCAAATTTCTGCCCAAACCAGGACAAAACTCTCCATAGCTCCAAAGTGCACCAAACTTCAATTATTTGTGCACACACCATCCCCACAGTGAGAAAAGTTGATTCCCCATAAAAGCCCCCTCTGAAATAGCCTCTAACATACCTCTAGACCAAAACCTGAAATCCACCTTGATCGAATTTGTACCTAGAAATATCACCAAGGCTTGGGACTTCATCCGGAGGTTCGTTGGACCCAATCGAAGCGACCACAACCATTTTATTGAGGCCTCCCCTCTCAAACAAAGGTATTGNACACACCATCCCCACAGTGAGAAAAGTTGATTCCCCATAAAAGCCCCCTCTGAAATAGCCTCTAACATACCTCTAGACCAAAACCTGAAATCCACCTTGATCAAATTCATACCTAGAAATATCACAAGTCTTGGGACTTCATCTGGAGGTTCGTTGGACCTAATCGAAGCGACCACAACCATTTGATTGAGGCCTCCCCTCTCAGACAAAGGTATTGAACTCTAACACTAAATCGAGCTTATTTTAACTCTTCATACGTATTTAATATATTTCAGACCTTATAAGCCATATAGATATGCTCGTCTCGAGTAGATGAAGGTTTAGGAACAAACCCCATGCAATTTGGTTGAGTCTAGACGAAGATCTTAATGTTTTAGTGTGAACGGCTCATGGGTTAGGTCACATGAGGACGATAACGGAGAGTCGTCCGATTGCGCGTGTATCTAATGGACGGAGAAGAAAAAGCTGGACAGACTCTTGGTGCATAAAGTGCGGTCCGTATGGCATCCGAAGGGGATGGCGGTGTCAAATGGCAGAGCGCCGCGTGTTCTTTAGGAGCCACCTAGTATCCAGTCAGTGCCGCGTTGGATAGATATAATAAGGATTTTTGAATTATTTTAAATACCCAAACTTAAAAAATCCATATATTTTTTTAGAAAAATCATAAAAATAAAAGAAAATACGCTTCTTTCTCAGTACATAGAGGAGAATAATGCAGACTAAAAATAAAAATTATTTGTAAAACATATGATTTTTAATGAATTAAATACTCTTTGTGGTATTTTAATTCTCCATGATTAAATATGGTTCACCATGACTTGAAATTTTTAGGGTTCATTCCTCATCATAGAGGGGGTGTCCTCTCATTTTTCCAAGATCAGAGGGTATCTTTATGCTTCTAGCCCTTTCGGCTTATTTTAATTATATAAATCAAAATATCACTTGAGAAATTATGAGAATAATTTTAGTAGGTTTCCTGTGGTCAGAGAAGTCTAGAAAAAATATCATGATGTTTTGAATTACCTTGTGAATTTCTATATTTAATTAAATACAAATATTTTGTATTAATTCATGTAAATTAAATACTTATCAAAAATTGATAAAATCAATCCCACATTATTCATAAAAATCATGTCTATCCACTGTAAAAATTTGAAAACTATTTGACTAAGTCTAAGCACTAAAGTTGATTTTCTAAAAGATCTTGTATTTTTATAAGAAAATAATTATAATAAATTAAATACACTTGGGAAAATTTTGAAAAGTGGTTTTTCTGAGTTCCATGTGATCAGGGCCACTTAGGATAAATAAAAGTTATTTTTGGTAAAGTACTTGATTTTTTAGCTTCATTTTGGATTTAAAATAATTAAAAATAATTAAAAATCCTTAAAATAACAAAATACTTCAAAATGTGCCTAATTCCTCTCTGATCACTTGAGACTCATTAAAATAATTTTCCTAATTTTCATAAGTTAAAAATGAATTTTAAAGGCTTAAAAGTGGGTTTTCCTTATTTTCCCATTAAAATAATTATAATAAATTTCTTCAAAAGGTCATGAAATTTTGTCGAAATATTTTTTTGACCTAAGGAAACCTCTAATAATTTTCTTATGAATAAAAACTTTATTTTGAAAAATTAAATATATTATTTTCTAAAATTCTTATTTTCTAAATTTAAATAAATAATAAAATAAAATTTTGAGAGGGCTACATATTCTCCTCTAAACATTATAGTTACCTCATGGATATGACACTCTAAACCCTCAAAGTCATTTGAGTTGTATTTAATGAGTTATGAGGTGAAGTGCCCCAAGGGCAAAGTGATAATTTCAGACTTTGGTGCCTTAATTAAAATTTAGGATTAACCAAGGAAAAATGAGTAATTTTGATCTTAATAAACGTGTTTGGATGATTGAAATACAATGGGATTAAAAGGTAGAAACCCACTCACTACATTTGCACAACATCAACAAAATCATAATCCTCCTAATTTTTATGAGTCGGACGTCAACTAAGATCAAATGATTCTTAAGTAATGGGCTTAAGCTAGAAAGATGATAATTTACTTTTCTAAAGCCCAAAGTTGAGGATGATATGATTCTTCAATAAGAATACATCCCACTTAAATCAAAATTTTGATAATCACCATTTAAGATATCATGATTGTTAAAGGCTTAGTAGTAACCTAGGCTCAATGTTTAAATTCTATTGATCGGATTTGAAAGATAACATAATTGGTGATTAACATCTTTAAACACTACAAGCCTGACCTTAATTGTGGGAAACATAATCTTAAATGACCTAGACTTGCCTTAGAGGCATCGACTCACATAACTCTTAAATGAAACATCAATTGACTAACCGAGTATCCTATCCTTGGGATAGTTAAATTGTCAAGTTTCACCGAGCAACGGGGTAGTCACACTTCAACCTTGACTGATTGATAGAATAATATGATAAGTTCAAAATGAACTCAAAATAATTCAGGAGAGCGTCAATGTAGTTCAAAGTCATTCCCTCAACACTTTGAAACTTTCTGGATATTTTGAAGAGCAAATTGAACTTGTTATATTTTGTTCTAAACTTATCCACTAAGATCTTCCAAGATCCAACAAAATCATAGCCTAGGGTTTGGTAGAAAAACCTTCATCTACTCTTGCCATGTAAGTTCATTGCAATATTATATACATGCTTTGCAAGTACTGACCTTTCAGGCGATGGAACGAGAAGACTCGCCAGGAACACTTTTATAGTTTACAGTACCATCTTTTCTTGTACTTTCCACACTGTATTTTTATTCTTATAAAACTTACTTGATTAAGCAACGATGACACCCTGCATTAAAACTAAAATTGCTAGGATAGCCGTAAAACCAAAACCAAAACTAAAACCAACCAAGATAAAATTCACCGCCACAACATTCAAAATATAAAATAACTCAAAATTTAAACACAAACACATAAAACAATAATTGTAACTAAATTAAAACGTCTCTATCAAATGAGCGACAATTCCTCGGAGGAGGTAACCTATGGTTGCTAACGAGGCTTCCCACGGTCTAAATGAAAGTATGTAACTCATCAAGTTGAGTTTAATAATTTCAATTGGACTAAGTGAATCCGATTGAAAACAATGGTACCAGAACGAGAGAATCGTAGGATCCTAACCAGTGTCGCTCTAATCAACTTTAGTTTGCCCCATAATATTTAAAAGACAATAACTATAGGGACATCTGATTTGACATTATAACTTGACATATTAGAAAAATTAAAACTCGTCACACGAGGAGGTTGAAGTTAGCATTGTGGGCAGCACGACCATCTCCAACAGCAAGAGGATCTACAACAACACATGTTTTCACAGACCTAAATAACAAGCCATAGGATTTCGAGGTTGTTTGCTTATGCAACATAAATCCTCAACCTTATCTTTAGACCTTTGTATGACTTTGTTGTACAATATAAGCCCTAACTCGTCTAAGGATTTCGAGGTTGTCGTTCGTCACGACCTACATCCTCACATCTTCCAGGCTATTTGTGTGACCGTTTTGCATAATAATAAGCCCTAAACTAATAAAATTGACAGGATGAAACATTTAAATATTTAAGCCCTAAACCATAGGATAGCTTAGGAAGTCACTGAGGTTCTCCTCCTGATCTATGATATCCCCTAGTTTTTCCTCCTTTGAATTCCACAATAAATGTTCAAAATTTGAGTCATTCTCCTTTCGCACCTCTTTGTCCAATTTCATTGAAAAGTCCTATCCTTTTGACCTATTTGAAGACAATTTTTCCTTATTTTTATCGATAGTTTTCTTTGGTGATTTCAGTTATCTAAAATGTAATTAACTATAGGGGTTTGCTATTATAAGAAAGTTTTCTGATCTCAGCTTAATATAAATCCTATTTATTTCTTCATATTAAATAGGAGAACTTATCAGCAAATAAAATGGTATCACAGACCAAACGGATGTCATATATTTTTTACTTTATTTGATCGAGTCTCATTCTCATGTCTTTGTTTATCCTTCAGGATAGATATAGGGTTTGAGGTATAATGCTCTTTTAATTAAATTATGAAAAGTAATGGGTCGATTTGATTTCATATTTTTCTAAACTTATATATATATATATATATATATATATATATATATATATATATATAAATTAAATGTCTTTCCGAAGTGGGCGACGGGATTTCGATTCCGTCGACCGACAGCTTCTAACGAGCAACTCCTTGACTAAAATAGTGCCGATAGACTACTACTTAAGTTGGTTGCTGCATGTCGCGACCTTCGTGGGTCAAGCCAAATGCCACATGCAAGCTTCTTTAGTTCAGAAGTTCAAACACGCCATTTAAAGTACTATGTCGGTGAATATTGCATGTTTGAAACATTCCTTAGCTTGAAACATCATAATTTAGTCAGAAAGTTTATTGCATGAGCTTTATATTGTGACTAGGAACCTAATGCAAGCCACAATTAAAATTTTAAACTGATGACATAATGAGTTATACAAGAAGTGCACCATATAGCAACTTGAAACAAAATAAAGTTTAACTGATTTGAAATAATTTAATGTCTCTCAAGGCTAATGGTGATCAAACATAAGGCCACACGTACGTATAAACTACTAATATATGCTGACAAAAAAGGATAATACCTTTGGTAATAATGCATGCAAAACTTTCATTTGTTATTTCGTTTAGTTTTTGTATCTATTTGATTATGTTGCTAATTATGGAGCACGTTTTAAAATTTTGAAGCTTTTACACTTAATTTGATACCTATTTAAGCTATTTAAGAATTTATTTTTAAGCCAAAAATAAATATATTCCTTTATTTATCACCTCACTTACTAACATTATATACTTTTTTAAAGTGTAATGCTATATTACCTTACACTTATAGCCTCCACAACCTTTCTAATATACATTAATTAAGATGTTACGCTGTATGTCTCACCCTTTTTTTTCAATACATAACGCATCAATGCTCCTTTGAAGCAACGAGTAAGAAAAAAGTTTCTCTTGAATTTTTTTTTCTTAAAAAAAAAATAGATCTTTTCTCTAAATAAAATGCCTCTGTTATGACCAAATTTTTTAGTTTTGATGCTAAAAGACAACTTTAAGTATAATTTTCTTATATATATTCCTCGTATAATGTGTGAACTTGATTTGGGCTATGTTTCATAAAAACTATCAATGTATAAGTATTATCAACGTAAAATAAAGATGAGTATAACAAAAGCTTAATTAAATATAAAATACATTTTTAAACTTTTGTTAAACTATAAAGTTATTTTTTTTCTTATTTCACCTCTATCATGTGAGTAGTAGGATCGAAAGTTTCATGTACATAATCTGCAATCAATCGCATTGTAAATTGTGTTTAAATAGAAAATATAAGTATATTTGTAAATATCTCATATATTATATAATTTTCAAAAATTACAGTTCCATGAAAAAAATTTGTGGATCGTTTTGTTTTAATTCAGTCAACCAACAACGAATGAAAGACATGTTTGATTAAATTGGATGTACAAATGAAAAGTAAATATTGCAACATCAGGATACTATTTGGGAAAGTAAAAAAAAGTTAAAATATAACAAATATTAGAATTTTTGGTATATAATGGTATGCAAACAATGATCCTTCTCTAGAAAGAAAAATTAAAAGAAATCAACAAAATATTAATACGTCTGTGTGTGTGTGTGTGTGTGTGTGTGTGTTTCACAAAATGGAGACACCATAATAAAGGAAATTT
>JXCR01124674.1:47823-103365 GCA_002079205.1 Phalaenopsis hybrid cultivar | reverse complement strand
AGCAAACTAATTAGATTCATATGTGAATGTAATGCATGAATTAAGTTTACCTTGAAGAATGTCATATACCGCGGGTCATTGACAATTTTTGCTAGAGCTGTCTTGAATGACGGATCCTCCGGTGTAATTATTTTTGCTGCTAAACTAATGGTGTTTTTAGACCCACGGAGAAATATCGGCTGATTGTCTTAGAGGAATGCTGGAAATGCTCCATTGCTCCTCTCATTGATTCATTTTGCGCTAGAATGTAGAGTATTATTGCTAATATCTCCCTTTTAGTTGTTCTAGAGGAACTGTGGAGCCCATGGTTACTATGAAGTTCGTGGAGGAGATCCAAAAAAAAAAGGGTACTGATATGCAAAATATATTATTAAACCTTGTGGGATGTCGTAGAATCTCACCGACTCATTTATCACTAATGAAAGACGATATTATGCATGGAGTTCGATCCACAGTAGAGTGGTATTATTCGTACAATATTGTCATAATCACCGCAACAATTCTATTCGAGCAAAGTCGCTGTCAATCCATCCTGCAAGAGTTTTGTTAAGGTTCAATAATATCTACTTGCAGTGATATAACAACTTTAAGAAAAAGCATAAAAAACATAATAGTAATTGCTCCATATTAGAAATAACAGTGCCATCAAACAGTGTCATCACTGAATTATGTTTCCATCAAACAGTGTAATCGTAAAGTCATTTTTTCTATAGATAAACGTAAATATTGGACACGAAACTCGGGGCGCAGCTTCATGAACATATGTCTGTTGGTCGGGTCTTCAAGTAACTCAACGTTGTTTTGGTAGAATGTCAAATCAACCAAAAGTTCAGGATGTGAATCTAAAACTCTAAGAAAGTCATCTATGATGGTGTCATTTGAAGGACCAGGCTGAGCTGCTTATACTTTGTCAGCTTATCTATTGAACTTCTGACGAAAGCGTCTTTTTAATTTTTTCTTTTCTCTATCTTGGGCCGCTTTGATTGGCTTGTGGACTCGAGCTTCCTCAGGTTTACGCTCGGGCCTTCGCCTGACCTAGTAACCTACTCGGCTTCCATATCATCTGGTATGTCTGCAAACCCCTGCTCACTTTGGTTGAACGCATGCATGCCCGTCATGACCCCCTAAACATGAGGTCCACTTCTCTTGCAGGTCCGGCTCAATTCCACTCACCTTGAATTTCTTTGCGGCCGACACTGCCTGCAGAATAACATGGATAACAAAGGGAAATACAAGCATTTAGGATATACTTATTATCAGTAGCTTCTTAGTCCACTACTCCTATGAAACATCAATGATCCGTTTGATAGGATCCCAATTCAATCCCGTGGATCCCCATTTCAGTTCCTTTCATAGCTTGCAATTCTTTTTTAACTGATCTCACTTGTTCTTGAATTTTAGCCTACCATACTACCTTCTTGTCATTTCTTGAACCTCTTCGAAAAATTTTGCCACCCTTGTTAAAGTAGGTGGTGGGTCTATTTCTAAGCTCAATCTTCTTAATACAGAGGTTGCAGAATATGTTTGTTACTTTCTTATCTCACGTTACTGACGAAACCACTTCTTCTGTCTTAACCATAATTGAACTAATAATAGAAATGAATAATTAAATATAATAGTGAAAGTAAAATAAAAAAACATGAAAAAAAGACGCTACGAAAAACCTAGACCAAACCTAAAAAACAAATAAAAAAATAAATCATGAAAACACGAGATAAACAAAAAATGAAAAAACTACCAACAATAGAGAGAGACCCACACACCCAAGTCCAGCCAACACCGCTAACACCAAAGCACCAGCAACTACACTCAACAATAGAGAGAGGAGACACGCCCAGGTCCAGCTACCAACACCAACACACAAGCACCAGTAACAACACCCAATAGTAGAGAAACATCAACACCGAAGCACCAACAAGAACACCCAACAATAGAGTGAGGAGACACACACACCCAGGTCCAACCACCAACTCCCAAGCACCAACAACAACACTCAATAGTTGGGAGAGGAGACACACAACCAGGTCCATTCATCAACACCAACACCCAAGCACCAGCAACAACACCCAACAATAAAGGGAGAAAACACACACCCAAGCACCATCAATAACACTTAACAGTAGAAAAAGGAGACACACCCAGGTCCAACCACCAACACCAACACCAAAGCACGAGCAACAACACCCAAAGTAGAGAGAGGGGACACACACCCAGGTCCAGCCACTAACACCAATATTGAAGCACCAACAACAACACCCAACAGTAGAGAGGGGAAACACACACCCAGGCCCAGCCACCAACACCAACACCCAAGCACCAGTAACAACACCCAAAGTAGAGAGAGGAGACACATACCTAGGTCCAGCCACCAACACCAACACCCAACAGTAGAGAGATGAGAGACACACAACCAGGTCTAGCCACTAACACCAGCACCGAACAATAGGGAGAGGAGACACACACACACCAGTTCCAGTCACCAATACCAACACACAAGCACCAGCAACTACACCCAATAGTAGAGACGTGGACCTCACAAGTCCAGCCACCAACACCAATACCCAAATATCAGCAACAACACCAAACAATAGAGAGAAGAGACACAAATACCCAAGTGTACTAAAAAAAAGATAAAAAAATATATAAATTACACACTTGCTCAAGTGCCACCAACAAGTACATCACACACACTCACATGTCACCAACCCATGTCACCCACGACCATCAACATAGCCTCCACCGCCACCAACACACACACAATCACACACACTCACATGCCACCAACAAGCACATCACACACACACTCACATGCCACCAACATGCCTCCACATGCCACCAACGCAACCTCCTCCGCCACCAAAACACACACATTTACNCACCAACGCAACCTCCTCCGCCACCAAAACACACACATTTACGTGCCACGAACAAGCACATCATACAAATACACACACACACCCACACACATGCCACCACCAACCCACAAACCCAAAGCAAACGTAGTATCAGAGCAACCCTAAACAACCTTTTGAAAAGGAGAGTCATACAAAGCCTCATTCACCTAATTAACCTCAAAATTATCCCAAAAACGTAAAATATCCCAAAGGAGTCCACAAAGAATATAGAAAACATCGTATTATAGATAACCCATTGCAATAAAAAAATCCCTCTAGCAAAAATTTTTTTGCAATCGAAAAATTTTGTAACGGAGCTGAGAGATCATCCATTGCAACCAAAAAATCCCGCAAAAAAATATAGAAAACATCGCATTATAGATGTTCCAACCAGAAGTGAGCCAACTCACCAACAGGCAATCCAACGGGAGGCGAGGGATGTTACTTAGGGCAAGAGCGTGATGATCAACCTACGACAAGAGCAGTCGAGCGAGAGGTGAGGGAGAGGCGAGGAACAGGTGAGGGACGGTGCTGCGATTGATCGACCTAGGACAAGAGAGATTGAGCGAGGGAGGAGATGGACAACAGGACACGAGCGGAAATAACTTGTTGAACGTGGATTCAAGAAGTGGGCTGCGGGGTCGATCTCGCGACCCCCTCTATTAAGGAAAAAAAATAGTGTTTCTCAATAAGCTTCCCGATCACACGAACCAAACGACGCGATTGCGTTTTCAAAACTCTGTCCGTGCTTATAAACTGCCCCAAACGGCTCCTGAGTTGCTACTTATCATACTCTCTTTCTGTCATTTTCTTGATCTTCTTCGTAGTATTTTACCACTTTTCTTTGTTAAAATAGGTGGTGAGTCTATTTCCCAGCTCAACCTCCTTAAGATAGATGTCACAAAATTGAGTTTGACTTCCTTATCTCACATGGCTGATGAACCGACATCTTTAGTCTTAACCATTGCATTACTAGCACAGAAAAAATAAAATATTAATATTTGACAACAATCACAACACACATTAGCCACCGAAGCCCGCAACTACAACCACCATAGTTCAAGACACACCACCTCCACACACATCCCACAACAATGATAGCACAACCCACAGTACAACCAGAGCCACCACAACAAAACCAAAGCCACCACCCAATCGACAACATAACCACCACAACCCATAGCACACTTAGAGCCACAATCACCCAACCACACCACCACACACATCCCACAGCCTCCTAACCACATGACACGACTCATCAACCACCCAACCATGAGCGCAACCACGACAGCCCACATCACAACCACCAAACCTAAGGCCAACACACAACAACCACCCAACCATACCTCCACACACATCCCACAGCCACCACACCACAAGACACAAAACCAAAATCACCTAATCCTCAACACAACCACCACAACTCATAACACAACTACCACAACCCACAACTATCACACATAACACTACTACTACATCCCACAATCACCACCATAGGCCGCAACATAACCACCCAACCACACCCCCAAACATACACAACCACCACACCACAAGACACAACACCACAACCTTGTCCTAGAAATGATGAAGATGATATCATGTTTTTGATGATGATCATTGAAAAGTATTCTTTAATGTTTTCCTTAAAAAAATTTTCAAAGAAAATATAAGGGCTATCAACGCAAAAAATAATTTCCACCACCACACATAATACAACCATCACAGCCCACAACACAACCACCACCTAAGTCACAACCACCACACCACAACCGCCCAACCACGCCCCCACACATATCACAACCACCACACCACAAGACACAACACCACAACCTTCTCCTATAGATAATGAAAGTGATGTCTGCATGTTATTGATGATGATCACTGAAAAGTACTTTTTGAAGTTTTCTTTAAAGAATTTCTCAAAACAAATCTAGGGACTATCAATGCATAAAATAATTTTCACCCCCACACATAGCACAACCACCACAGTCCAGAGTATAGCCACCACAACCCAGAGCCACCACCCAACCCACAACCATCACACCACAACCACCAAACCACAACCTCACACATATATCACAACCACCACACCACAAGACAACACTACAACCTTCTCCTAGCGATAATGAAGATGATGTCTACATGTTATTGATGATGATCATTGGAAAGTACTCTTTGAAGCTTTTCTTAAAGAATTTCTCAAATTAAATCTAGGGGCTATCTACACACAAAATAATTTCCACCGCCACACATAAGAGAACCACCACAGGCTACAATATAGCCACCACAACTCAGAGCCACCACCCAACACGTAGCTACCTCACCATAACCACTCAACCACACACCCACACATATATCATAGCCACTACACTACAAGACACAACACCAATGAATTATCCTAGAGATAATGAAGATGATGTCTACATGTTATTAATGATGATCACTGAAAAATACTCTTGGAAGCTTTCTTTGAAGAATTTCTCAAAGCAAATCGAGGGGTTATTAACGTACAAAATAATTTCCAACACCACACATATCACAATCACCACAGCCTATAGCACAACCACCATAACCCAGAGCCACCACCCAACCCACAACGACCCACTACAACCACCCAACCATACCCCCACACATATCACAACCCACCACACCACATGATACAACATCACAACCTTTTCCTAAATATAATGAAGATGATGTTTACATGTTATTTATGATGATCACTGAAAAGTACCATTTGAAGCTTTCCCTAAAGAATTTCTCAACATAAATCTAGGGGCTATCAACGCACAAAATAATTTTCACCACCACACATAACACAATTATCACAGCCCACAACACAACCACGTCAACCCAGAGCCACCACTCAACTCATTGACACCACACCACAATCACCCAACCACATTCCCATAGATACATAATAACCACCACACCATAAGACACAACATCACAACTTCTCCTGGAGATAATGAAGATGATATCTACATGTTATTGATGATGATCACTAAAAAGTGTTCTTTGAAGCTTTCTTTAAAGAATTTCTCAAAACAAATCTATGGGCTATCAACACAATAATTTCTACCACCACACATAACACACACCACAACCTACAACACAACTACCACAACCCACACACCACAACCACTCAACCAGACCCGCCCACACACACATCACAGCCACTAGAACCCACAATATAGCCACCGCAACCCAAAACACAACCACCACAACAACTATCACAACCCACAACACAACAACCACAATCTACAACCACCACAATCTATAACCACCACATCAAAAACACAGCAAACACAACTTGTCCAACAGTCCACCACCAATAGCAGCAACAATCAATCACCCCAACAATCCATCATCACCAAATTCACAATAAAGGCCATCACCCCATCGCTAAAAAAGAAAATCAACACCAATGCAAAATCACATGAATTGCAAAAATCAAAATCACATAAATTGCAAAATCCAACAACAGTGAACAACCGACTGAAAAACGTGCATGTTCATATTTAACTGTATATGTTTACACATAAGTCACATCATTCCATAATTATATAAAATATGAAAATGAAGAATATAATGTAGAAATCAAGACTATTGTTCAAACATGTATAGTCGTAAGCGTGAAATCACAAATATAATCAAAAGCATGTTTATAAACATGTTCATAAGTTGTTTATCATATATAATCTTAACATTAATATTTCATAATAATGTCATTTATAAATGTGTATACCTCAATTATTTTTATGTACTGTCATCATGTGTTGTTACCCTGTCTCAAAGGCCATATAAACAATCAATAAAGTTTGACCCGTCAACATAACAATTATTAATAATCCCCTCTGCTATTGAGTGTTCTCTACATTTTGTCATCGCGTGATCAAAACTGTTCTAGAATTTGTGGCCGCCTGAATACCGGGAGTTTGAAATACTATATTTCTGCATAGTGTGCTTGCAAGCTTTCATGTAATAGTACTCGTAACATTCTTTGTGACATTTGTTACAATATGATACTTGTAGCAAACATTCATAAACATTTTAAATATCACAAGTATGAATTATAACAAATGAATATTTGCAGATAATTATTTCATAAGCGTAGTCATAAGTATCATAGCAAAATAGCATCACATGCATCGTAAGAGAAATCGATTGACTTTAATACATTCCAAGCAGATATTCATGTGCAATATGCAATAAGTCTAAATGCAACAGTGTCATATACAAAATCACGTAAAACATACAAAAGGTTACTTTTTTAGATTAGCAGATGATTATTTTGCTTGACTTGACGGAGCAGCTCTATGGCGTGTTCCTATGCTCGCCTCGCCACCTAGTATAAACAACTCAGAATTCGTAGATATCACTTGATTTTATGAAATTCCAGCTCATATCGTGATTTAACCCAAAACATAATATATTTTCCAAGATATAACTCAAAAAGACTTATCGTCATAGCCCCACTTTTCTCCATATGCCTAAACTTCTTCCCTCCACTTTCTAACACCTCAATCCTTCCTTTCACTTTAAATATTTTGTGCTGAAGACCATACTTAAGCTTGTTAATCACTTTTAGCACTTCCGACACAAGTTTGGCACCTCCGACGGCTATAAGAAATAAAAAATGCATGAAAATTAAGGCAAATATCAAAATGGAAGTGTGTGAAAGGAAATGTGGGTTTAGAATAGTGTGATGGAGAGGTTCATTCCTTTTAAATTTGTCCCCTAAGCCTGAAAAGTAAGTTGTGTCTCTCTTTGGCTGCCCGCTCTTTATCTGTTCACGCCTAACTATTGTAACCCGAGCAAAAAGGCGAGCCTACTAACGAGTGAACTGAATTAGGGGAGGGAAATCTGGTGGAACTTTGAAGGCTCTTGAGGCCCTATTCGATCGATCCAACATCTAAAAGGTGTGAAGGTTAGTTGTAAATAGTGGAGAGATGAGATTTAGGGAAAATTTAAGGTTTAAATAAATTTTGATTAATTTAATTAAACTTATAGCTTTAGAATTTATCTCTTAAACTAAACATAATTCATACATAGTACTTTATTTGAAATTGGTTGGTTTTATGCGTAGAATTTTATAAAAATAAGTTTGTTATTTATCTAGGTGCGAAAATTGAGGAACTTTTAAAATCTGTTGAATTTTTTACCTGATTCTTAGAATTTGGGTGGTACAACTCTCCTCTCATAAAAATTTCATCCTCAGAATTTTTGAATTTACTAGAAGAAAGAGGGATATATCTATCACATTTTCCCCTACGTAGCTTCTTTTTAGGCATGTGTTTCCACTTTATCGTGACAAAGGGAATTTTTTTGTTCCTCAGCTACTTAACATAAGTTTCTAAAATCCTTTAAGGTTCTTCAATATAAGTTGGATTTTTTTGCACATTAATTTCTTCATGTGAAATCCTCTACTCTTGAGTTTGAAACTCTTTTTCTCAATATTAAAATGTGAAATATATGTGATTATCTGATACATTCGTATGTAATGCTAATCTATAGGCACCTGAATCAATCTTTTCTATAATTTCAAAAGCACCGTTATAATTAGGACTCAACTTGCTTCCTTATCCAAATCTGGCCACCCCATTCATTGACCCGAATTAAAAAATATGAAATTTCCAACTTCAAATTCAACTGATTTGTGTTTTAGGTTGTAATATTTCTGTTGTGGATTTTGAGCGTCTTTCAATTTGTCTCAGATTAATCAGATTTTCTTTGTGGCTTCATCAACTAATTTCGTACCTAACATTTAATGTTCACCCACATCAACCCAACTCATCTACATTTTTTGTCATATAGTGCTTCATAAAGAGCCATTTTGATATTGGACTGATAGCTATTGTTGTAGGCAAACTTGATCATTAGATTGTGATCTTCTCAATTACCTCAAAATTTGAGAACACAAAGCCTTACAGATCGTTTAATACCTGAATTGTTCTTTCTGAGTGTCCATCGGTTTGTGGATGAAATATAGTGTCGAAATACAGCTGTGTGCCCAGACCTTGTTGAGTGCGTGTAATCTAATAGTTTCGTTGACATACAATCTGATTAGCTTGTTAACTGAATCTGTCTATCTAATTGGAAAAAAAATGGACTTTATTAGCCTAATAAAGCGATTAATTACAAGATGGTTCCAATGAAGATCGAGATCAAATTTTAGATTATTTTTATCCAGCCACAAGATCAAATTTTTGAAAATTCTTCTAATAGAATAATTTTTTATGGGATTTCAAATCAGTGAAGATTTTTTTGAACTAGTGAATACTTAGAATTCGTGTAAATCTATGCTAGGCTTTTCTAATTGCGTTGTCAATTGAGGCTCAAGGAATATTGACTTTCATATTTGAGTTCAGGTTTATCTAAATCATGCAAAAGACTCCTGAAACCTAGTCCTCCTTAGATTGCAATTTTCAAAAATAATATTCCTATGTTTTCAAAAAAAAAAAACTAGATGTTAATTGTAATAAGTAAAAATAAAATAAATAAAATGAAATTTAATTTCGTGCACGACACCTTTTCGAAACAGACGTGATGCTATCGGTAAATCAAAATTAAGGATTTATTCGTTCGTTTTTATTCGAACCAAAGGAATGAGCTAAGTGAGAGAGAGTGTGAGGGAGCTAGAGAGGAAATGGGTGGGTGCGAAAGTGTAACAGAAAGTAAATGAAGTAGGACTTAAGCGGCTTGGTCGATTGTCACGAACAACAAATAAAGGAAGGAGCCGAAGAACTTACCTTTCGTGCGTTGTTTACGGTCCAGAGTGCCATGAGCAGAGAAGAAGAGAAAGTGGAAGGAATAATGACCTCTCAAGCGAGGAGGAAGAGGAGTCGAGGGAGAAAGGAGACGATGCAAAAACCTATCGAAACTTGTGCGCTCTGGAAGAAAGGAAACCACACCAAGGAAGGAGCGACATCACTTGCTGGAAGAAGGAATCGAACAATTCTTGCATTCTATATGTGCAGACATTAGCAATAAGCTGAAACCCGAGATGGGGAAAGATGATGCCAAGAGCTAGGGAAGCGTTTCATGTGAAAAAAGAAGACGAAAACACTCGTAGTGAAGGTGCGATTTAATTACTTACAGGAGGCTCGATTTCATTTTGATTACTGAAACAACTTCAATCAGAAGTGATGTTTGATATGACAGTGATGAAGATGGTGTAGTAAGCTACAATCATGGGTATCTATTGATTTTGATTTAAGACGGGAAATTCTACATGAAGCTCATAATTCATCCAACACTAAAATTTTCAAGGATTTGAAGTGACATTTTGGTGGCCAAGTATGAAGAAGGATGTTGCTCAATATGTATCTCAATGTGAAGCTTGTCAGATTGTAAAAGCTAAGCATCGAAGACCCAACGAATTGCTACAATCGGTGCCTGCACCCGAATGCAAATGGGAAGAATTTGCTATGGACTTTGCTATGGAATTTCTTTGATCTAGGTAGGTTCATATATATATATATATATATATATATGTATGTATGTATGTATGTATGTATGTATGTAGGTATGTATGTATGTATGCATATATATATATACATACATACATACATACCTACATACATACATACATACATACCTACATACATACATACATACATACATACATACATACATACATATACATATATATATATATATATATCTATATATATATATCTCTATGTGTGTGTGCGCATGCGTGTTTGCGAGTGTGTTTGCTTTTAATAAAAATAACCTTAAAATAAATGGAAAATAAGTAATAAATCAAATAATTGAGGTTGATATATGCATAAAATGACGATTTTAGCCATTAATTAGTTATTATTAATATTTTTATAGGTTACAAGTTAATGAAGGTGAAGTCAAAATAAAAGATTGAAAATCTAAAAGTTGTACACTATTGAGATGAGTACTCTTAAATTATAATATCATTTTTGTATCTCTTCTAAACCGGTTGTGTGAGAATAATTATTCATTCTTAATTAATGCATTTAATTCCCCTATTCTTAAATTTTTTCTATCATTTTGATATGAATACTTATAATCTCTCATTTTGAAAAGTTGTGTATTATAGTATTAGATTTTTCATATTGAGTGATATAAAATTTTGAATGATATGAACTATATATACCGATTGTACGTGTGTGCTTGAATATGATGAATTCACCCCTTTATAGTACTAGCTGGGAAATGATAAGTTGTTCTGTATTGATATCGAAGTTTATTAACGGGTACAATTTTTTAGACGTTGTTTCTATGATGGTTGTAGAGATTTAAAATGATAGTTATGTTATTAATATTGTAAAGCATCCTAAAAATTATGAAACATCTTAGAGTGATCATAATCATAAAATATATACTCATTTATTAAAAGCTTAACTAGTATGTATATTATTATTATTTTTCTATTGTGTCACTGTACTTCAAAAGTGTAAGTAATCACTTCCTTTGGTTACTCATTTTTGTTTTAAGCTAATATTTCATGTTTAGTTAGTTGATTAAAGGATGTACAATTGATGAGACGATGTTTATAGAAAACGCGACTCAAGATAAATTTATAACTCCTTTAATTTAATTTCTAGGGGCTTGTTCACTTACTCTTTTTGAATCATTACTTTTTATACAAAGTAAAAATATGATATATGGTCGTAGGAGTTGTGCACGCAGATGTTTCGGAGCAGATCAGAGCATGGTGGAAGATGGTTGTAGGAGTTGTGCAGATTTTGATTCAAGTTAGGTTTTGATGAACTGGGAATGAGATTAGTTTGGATTAATATTGAGCTCCGAGAATCATATTTTTTGAATTGGAAGGTGAAGTTGCAATTCATGGATGTCAGTTTCTCACATTGAATGTTGAATGGGAAGAGAAGTGTACATTTTTAATGTATTTACATATATACTAGACAAATTTTAATTTTTACATTTATAACATTCAAATCTTTCATACAACATAAAAAAATATCACTCTTTCCAATGCACAGATAATGTGTTATAAGTGTAAAAATCAAAGTTTGAATATTAGATATGCAATTACATCAGAATTGTGCAGTCTGCATATAAATCTATCTAAAGTTGGTAACATTAATTTTTTTTTACTTATAAATATATGTTTATATCAAACTTCAATTTTTACATATATGCCACCTTACCAATGCATATGAAAGGCTTGTGTGGAATAATTGTAAAAAGTAAAATTTGTGTTCGATATGTTAATATAATACATAGGAATTGGTTGGTATGTATGTAAATAAGCTGTTTACAAAACACGCAAACCAAAAAATTAAACAGCTTATCCAGAATAGGGGCAGAATGGTCATTTATCCAGAATCAGTTGTTTTCCAAACGCACAAACCAAACAACCAACCAGCTTATTCGGATCAGTTGCTCATCAGTAGATTATCAGGATAAGCTGTTTATCAGCATAAACTGCAGTTGCCTCAAACATGCCCTAAGAAGAAAATCTCAATGAGGTGTTAAAGTGCTTACTATGAAAGACATACAAAGAGAAATCTTCTAAATGCAATAGATCTTTGTCACATTTGATATGGGATAATCCAGTGAAGTCACTCATAACCATAATGGTGACTTGCCAGATCGAGGGGTAAAAGTAAATCCCTTATATCGGAAAGTTTACAGTGATTATGAACCAACACCTTGAGGATTTGGGGTGGAATATCACACAAGTCAAGATCATGGGGTAAATGTGAATTTATCAGATTTTGGTGGTCGCATGGATTAAGATGAGTTTATTGAGTGACTCCAAATAGTGCAATAAGCCGTTAAGCACATGAAGAACATTTCTTTTTGGTGGAAGAGCTTGAATCATATTCGACAACAGTATGGCAAGAATAAGAATATCACCTGTTCTAAGAAAAAAGAGAGATGCAATGAAAATATCTTTCCCCAAATTACTAACAGGATACATTCATAAAACTCACCAATGTCAAAGATTCTTTTGTGGTGGAGCACACAATTGAATTTTATCAACTCATAAAAATGTAAGTTAGCGATATTTGAGATACACACTATATCAAGATATCTTTGAGGATTAATATTATATATTCGCAATGTCATTTAGTTAGAACCATATTGGACATTAACGATGTCCATACCCTATCTCTAAAAGTGGAGGGATAACAAAACAATATTTGGTTCACACCACCCTTCAAACAAGGTTCAATTGTTAGATCAAATAGTAAGATTATGTCAAGTGGAGTGCTTAAGCCAACCCCACCCAAGGAGAAACCAGTCCAAATTAGAGAAATGGGGAGCCTGCCTACATTTCCAAATTTGTCCCTATCAGGAAGCCTTTAAGTGCTATAATTTTAGGCACATTACATCAGATTGTCCACACGAAATGATAATATTTTTTACTGAGAAGGGAATAGTTGAAAACATAGATAATGAATTAGGAGAGAATGAAGTCAATAGAGAGGAGTACCCCAACAAGACTAACATTGGTTGATGGTAGTAAGTCCTACTTAATTAGTATTCATACATGAACGATCTTTCTGTAAACCTTGAAAGAAGCCCGAATATAATTGGCATTGGTGATCCAAAAGGGTGGTGAGTTAGATGAGCTGATACCTGACACAGGGCAGTCCTTATTGTGAACCATTGAACATGTCATTACTTCCGACAGAGATGTGAAATTCCTTAGCCACTTTTGGAGAACTTTATCATGTAAGTTAAGTAATGGGTATTCATTCATGAACGATCTTTTTGTATGCCTTGAATGAAGCATGATCATAAATGACATGGTGATCCAAAAGGGCGATAAGCTCGATGAGCTAATACTTGACACATGATCGTCCTTATTGCGAGCCGTTTAACATGTCATTGCTTTCGACAGAGATGTGAAATGCCTTTGTCATTTTTGGAGAACTTTATTGTGTAAGTTAGGCACATAGTTTTCATTCCGTTTAGCATTGCACCCGCCCACACGTGATCAGACAAGAATCGTGAACTGCAATATTGGAAATCTTCTTACGTGCTTTGTGGGAAGGAATGTATGACAGTAGAATCCAAGCCCTTCCAGAGAAGCTTCTCATAGCTTGGGAGAATAACTCAGAGCATCTGTTTTGTGGAATATTGGAATCCTCGAATGTGACTGGTTTTGCCCCGAAAACCTAAGTTATGAGTTCTGGCTCTTTGCATTTATGCCTGCTATAGGAGATGAGCGGAAGAGTTTTGTGGGAAGGAGAAATTAGAGGAATGGGGAACATTATTTAACCCCACGATGAATCTCAGCCATTTGATTACATCCCACGATTGAGAATCACTTAAATAAATTAGTGGAAACAGTAATATTTGGGATTAGAAAATTAATTAGGATTAATTAAATGTTAATTAAGCTTATGCTTGCAACAATATACATCTCCCCATACGTTTGTAATTCGTGCTTACTACTATATATTAAATTGATCACTTCAAGATGTAGAATTTTATAAAATTGAGTCGGTCCAATTCCGAGATATGTGAAATTTAGTGTTTGTTTTGCATTTGCCAAAATTTTCATCTGATTTTGGCAAAACTGTGAAAATTGGGCACTACACGATGTTAACAATTTGGGCGCAAAAACAAGTTTTTGATTTTCTTGGTGAATACAACATGCAAACAATGAAGGGGATACGGGAACAATGTTGGAAAGGATGGGGTAAAGATATAGAAAGGATAAACTCTACTGGAAATCAAGATACAATATGAGCACTAATTGGAATCCTAGGATACAACCCTAGAATGTGAACAAAAGAGCCAATGACTCTGCAAACTCACTTAAATCAATAAAATGGTAAAGCATAAACATCAAAGAAACACTTAAATAGACTTATAGATAGACCTACTACTATTAGGAGCGGACCCCAATTTAATTAGGTGGAAATCCTAGGCCTAGAGAGAACTGACCGGCCCTTCCTCAACTTGGACTGAACCGGTCCAGGGTCCCGCCTAGCCCCGCGTCATTATCAACTACTAGAATGCCCAATGTTACTTTAGATTAAAAAATTGTACGACTCATGTGCAAATAATTTGTTGGTGTTACAACAAAGTTGTCTCTCCATTTAACTAGAGTAAATTTTCTTTTGCAAGGAGTTTAAATACTATTATTTCAGTATATATCACGATTTAATATTGACATATAATAATTTAAAGCACTCTATTGCTTTTCAATTATACTTAGGTATATGCTTTAATATTTTGATGACCTTGGAGCTCTGAACTGGCCACTTCTTTGGGATATAAGTTGCTTGTCGCCATAACAATGTAATTTTATCTAGACACAAATATACTTTAAGCAACCTAATCTGATGGGAAAAAACATAAACCTTATTCCAACTCAGGGGCACCATGATGTCTATAGTTTACCTTTTTTATGACTCCCAATGATTCAACAATATAGTACTGACTATTTTGTTATGCTTGGAGGATTTCCAATTTCATGGAAGTTGATATAAAAGTTACTTGCAAAATCTTCAATTGAAGCATATTGTTGATCTTTCTTCCAAAACTAGTGAAATTTCTTCAGTTGTGAAGCCCTTTTTTTCTCGCATGGTTGATCATTTCCAACACCTGCATTGTCTTGTGATAATCATGAATTGATTCACATTCTTGTTAATCTTATCTCTGTAAAGTAGAGAAAACATAGATAGATTCTCATGTTATATATGGCCATCTAACGCTATGTGACATTGTCATTACATGTAGTTTACTAAGAAACAACTTGCTGGCATTTCTCCAATGTGTTGAGCAAATGACCACCTTTATTTACTACTTGAAAAGTTGGGTGACGTTGACTTTGTCATATCAACTTGAGGGGCCTATTGAATTACCTATATGGGGTGATTCTATGTATTAGTATTTTGCTTTTGCGAGATGATCCTGTGCATTAGTTCATTGTTTTAAGAGAATTATTCCATGCATTATTGTGCATTTGTTCTTTACCTATGTGGGGTGAATTCTTTGGAATAGTATAATTTATCTTGTTGCTTATTTTTTTGATAGTATTGAGATTTTGGTGATTTTATTTCAGAAGAGCTTTCATGACTTCCATTTTGTCGTTTCTTTCTACATAAGCCTATTATAATGGTCATACTCAGTACTCAGTACACATGCAATCAATAGGAATTCCTATGATTTGTTTTTTTACAGATCTGTACAAGGAACTTGGTGAGTCAAGAAATGAAATGGAGAACTCTGAATATGAGCGTAAAAAAGAAGATGATTTGCAAAGGAGGTTGTCTGATGCTCTCTCTCGCACTCATCACCTTGAGCTGGTGCGCAAAATTGTTTCCTTCTGAATTTAACATAACTGATGCTTTCATTTATATTAGCACATATTTGTTTTTCTTGCAATTATGCCACATAAAATAATTAAAAGTCATTTTTTCATTGTTGGTGATCTTTTATGATTGGGTTTGTGTAGCTCTAGTGGCAGACAAGATTAGAGAGTCATCTTAAATGGTTTGGTCACATTAAACGTCGACCATCTGATAATCCGGTTAGGAGAGTAGATGTTTTAGATTTGAATTATGTTAAGAAAGGTAAAGGTAGACCTAAAAAGACTTGGGCATGCTGTATAAAAAGTGATCTTAATTTATTAGAATTAAATGAAAATATGGCACTCAATAGAACTCAATGGAGAAAAGGGACCCCACTTAGTGGGATAAATGCTGGTTGTTGTTGTTGTTGTTTTTGTTGTTGTTGCTGTGGTGATCTTGCATGATTCAAGTTTTAGAGCAATTAGTGTTCAGTTTACTGTCAGAGCCAAATGGTTAGGAGTTTTGAGCGTGCTGTAGACCTGCTTTTACCTACTGGAGTATTTGGCTGTGACTGTGCACTCTGTTGGTGTTGGCTGCTGATATAAGATGGTCTATAAGTGTCTTCTAACCTGGAAGTTTGCTTTGGAACCTTGGTTTTACTATGTAGTGATAGGATGAGGGCTGCTGGGCTTTACAGGTTTATGTCGTGTTAACAAAGCTTTTTTAATAATTAGCGGTTTTATTTCCTGTTGAGTAGCTAGTTGAAGTGTTTGACAGAGCTTGAATGCCCTGATGTACCTGTTATGTTTTAAGCTCGTCCATCCATGTTATGATCAGGAAGAGAAATTTGACCAAACTTGAGCAATGTATCACTGCAAAAAACTGAGCATATCCAACTCGTAACTTATGTAGGGATTGTGTACAGAGGCTGGCTGAATAGTTGTTAAAGAAGCTGAATCATGTGATAGACTAGAAAAAAAGAGGTGGGAAGGTATTATGATATAAATGTCATATAACTAAGGATATCCTTTGTCATAAACAATGAGTTAAGAACTGGAAGAAAGTACATTCTGTATTTAGATTTGAAAAGTTGTGATCTTCTTCCTGCCCCGTTGGATAAGGTTGGGTGGGGTTGGAGCACACATACAGTGTTCAATTATTCTTATATGAGTTTAATTGGTATGTGCAATCATCCTTCTGAGAGGATATGTGGCAAGCACTAGGAACATCACATTCAAATGAGGTTCTGGGATGGAAATAGCAAAAGCATTGTCCACAGCAAATAACTTCATGAATATCTGTTCATTGTAAGCGTGATTATTACCATGGGGGAGTCCCCATGTTAAGTGTAATGCTATCACTTTAATAAGAATGTTAACGAGCACCGTGAAGGCGGCAAAAAGATTGTTGGTGGAAGTTTCATTCAAGAAGCTATTCTATGTAATGTTGAACTATTCAATCCGTGACATTGTGCAATTTTACCTCAACACTTAAAAATCAGGTCTAAAGTGCTACAAGAAATTATTGAACCATATGTAAAATGTTTTTTTTTTAGTTAACTATAACAATTTAATTTTTTTCCGTTCAACTTTGGGTAAATCTAGTGTTGATCATTTCATGAAGGACATTTCTAGCGCAGAAATTTTTCCCAATAGTTTTGGATTTTTATACTCTAAAGGAGGACTGGCCCAAGAATTGCTAGCTGAAATTGGGGAACTCATCAAGCCTTGCTTAGGGTCTACTCGCTAGTCCGAGTTAGATTTATTAATCTGATCCACATGGAAACTTGAAGCTCAAGTCGAACATGTCAACTAGGTACTAGATGACTCACCCAGTAGGGTTCAAGGCACCTACACACCATCATCATGGTGAAATTAGTTATTGACTAAGAAGAAATACATCTACTGGACTCATGAAGAGCTCACTCAATGCCACTACCAAATTTGCTGGATCAGCCATACAAACAACCAAGCTTGCAAAAAAGCTACTCAGTAGGTACCACTAGAGGAACTAACGCCTTCCCCATGCTTTGTTGTTAGTCATTGCCCCATGTCCTAGTCCATTAATAAGCTACACATCATATGTATTTTATACCTTTCTTTTATATGTATAACTTATGCCACATCATTTCTATTAGTGCTCTAGACCCAACATTTCAACCTATAAATATAGAATCGTTGGGAGAGTCAAGGGTTCTTAGTTTTGATTACGTACTCTACTGTATTGTAGCATTTTTTAGCCTCATAATGGACCTTTCTCTACTATCTCTCTCTTTCATCGCCTCTTCAAATGTTATATTTGTAAGGTTCTTGTGTCACCCACAAACAAAATAGAAAATAATTTTCTAAAAGTTGTGCGAAATTAAATTTACATAAAAAACTAGGAAATACACATAGAGAGCCNATATGTATAACTTATGCCACATCATTTCTATTAGTGCTCTAGACCCTACATTTCAACCTATAAATATAGAATCGTTGGGAGAGTCAAGGGTTCTTAGTTTTGATTACATACTCTACTATATTGTAGCATTTTTTAGCCTCATAATGGACCTTTCTCTACTATCTCTCTCTTTCATCGTCTCTTCAAATTTTATGTCTGTAAGGTTCTTGTGTCACCCACAAACAAAATAGAAAATAATTTTCTAAAAGTAGTGTGAAATTAAATTTACATCAAAAACTAGGAAAGACACATAGAAAGCCTCTGCAGGAGCAATCATAAAGAAAGCTTGAGAGATTTTTGTGAAAATGTAAATTTAAGATTTTGTGACAATCAGGCAATTGACTAAGAGAGGCTTGGGTGAATGATCCACGGTGTCTTGGATCAAACCCTTTAGAACTACTTGAGTGCAGCTGCCTAAAAAGTCCACTAGCTTAGTAGACGGGAGAAGAAACTCTATATTGAGGGCATTACCTTCTCTTGATAAGTTTCATTACTTAAGCTCAGAAAGAAAAATAGACCTTATAACCTAGCATAATGGAAGGGCGAGTAGACTAAAGGAGATCACAATCGATGAATGCTTTTTTCGGTGAAATTGCCAAATTCAGGCAATCAATCAAATTCAAGATCCCTTATCCTAAATCCCAAAGGGTCAAAACTCAAACCACGTTGCATATTTGAGTTTTTCCACCTTGCTTCTTGATATCAATGATGCACCGAAGTGCATTTTACTTTTCATAATATTAAAGGTGCTTTCCCATTGCTTGTGATAATCATGTCATTCCTTGNTGAGTTTTTCCACCTTGCTTCTTGATATCAATGATGCACCGAAGTGCATTTTACTTTTCATAATATTAAAGGAGTGGAATCTTAGGTGATTTGCTTGCCCATTGCTTGTGATAATTATGTCATTCCTTGAGTTTAAAAGGATATTTATAATATAGTACGCCAACACCCAGTGACCACTAAAGAACTCATCATCTTTGCTGAAAATATCTCAGGAGCCTAACAAGTTATTGAGGATATTTTTATAGTAAGGTTCCAAAGAATGATGTTTTAAGTAAATAACATAACGCCAGTTGTAGCTCGAGTCACTCTCACTCAAATTCTCTTAGATGTACTCATTCACTAGCTTNCATTCCTTGAGTTTAAAAGGATATTTATAATATAGTACACCAACACCCAGTGACCACTAAAGAACTCATCATGTTTGTTGAAAATATCTCAGGAGCCTAACAAGTTATTGAGGATATTTTTATAGTAAGGTTCCAAAGAATGATGTTTTAAGTAAATAACATAACGCCAGTTGTAGCTCGATCCACTCTCACTCAAGTTCTCTTAGATGTACTCATTCACTAGCTGAAGACATTGAATGAGTTAACTATTACTTGCCATTGAGAATGCAAATATAGAAAACTATAAGAAGGAGATGGATGTAGCATCTTTAAACTAATCTATCAGACAAGATCAGATAAAAGGATAAGTCAACCATCCCAAGGTGTAAAGATTTTAGGTTGTTTGCTTAACTTATGCCACATTCTTATCCCGTTCAATGAATTATCCTCCAGTCAAGGCAAATTTAGTTGGAAAGATGTGATCACCTTAGAGGGGAGAGGATGCAACCACATGGCCTTTGTCCACTTGCCAGCTGTCTTTTCTTTGCGATTATATATGATCAGTATTGTTGAGGTCATCAAAACAAAGGATATTTTAGGTACCCAAGTTGCTCTTTCCTCGTGGCCATGATTTCTATACTGAGGGCTGTCACCAACATAGAACTTAGTAGGAGATTTAATTACAGTCAAAGAGCTATAATAATTAATTTGGCTAACCTTGAGCCAAGGTAAACTCAGCAACCATCACCCTAGTGCAGTAAATGGAGGCTGTCCTTATCTCAGTCTTTGCAGTTGATCGGTCTCTCATTGACAAGCCTTATAATGATGCTATCGTGACCATGATATTGATTGTGAATTACCAACTTGTAAGTATATTAATTAGCATGGGGAGCTCTATCAAATTAATTTAGAACATCTTTTATGGTATCATTATTAAAGTGGTTCTTATATCTAATTGAATTCATTGGAGAGGGACGAGAGATAATTGTTCTATTAATCACTCGTGGTGAAGATTACAATCAACACATAATGATAGTTGATTTTATTTTATTAGTTGCCCCGACTACTTACAGTACCATATTTGGTCTCCCCCACTCATTGCTCTCTTTGTCGTCGTTTCCACTTTGCCATGAAGTTACTAGCAGGGGGCCGAGTAATTGTGATACCAGAGTTAACCCAAACCATAATAGAAATGAAAATATTATTGCTGAAATTCAAAGNTATTATCCACAGCAAATAACTTCATGAATATCTGTTCATTGTAAGCGTGATTATTACCATGGGGGAGTCCCCGTGTTAAGTGTAATGCTATCACTCTAATAAGAATGTTAATGAGCATCATGAAGGCGGCAAAAAGATTGTTGGCGGAAGTTTCATTCAAGAAGCTATTCTATGTAATGTTGAACTATTCAATCCGTGACATTGTGCAATTTTACCTCAACACTTAAAAATCAGGTCTAAAGTGCTACAAGAAATTATTGAACCATATGTAAAATGTTTTTTTGAGTTAACTATAACAATCTAATTTTATTCCGTACAACTTTGGGTAAATCTAGTGTTGATCATTTCATGAAGGACATTTCTAGCGCAGAAGTTTTTCCCAATAGTTTTGGAATTGTATACTCTAAAGGAGGACTGGCCCAAGAATCGCTAGCTGAAATTGGGGAACTCATCAAGTCTTGCTTAGGGTCTACTCGCTAGTCCGAGTTAGATTTATTAATCTGATCCACATGGAAACTTGAAGCTCAAGTCGAACATGTCAACTAGTTACTAGATGACTCACCCAGTAGGGTTCAAGGCACCTACACACCATCATCATGGTGAAATTAGCTATTGACTAAGAAGAAATACATCTACTGGACTCATGAAGAGCTCACTCAATGCCACTNCCTTGAGCCAAGGTAAACTCAGCAACCATCACCCTAGTGCAGTAAATGGAGGCTGTCCTTATCTCAGTCTTTCGGTCTCTCATTGACAAGCCTTATAATGATGCTATCGTGAGCATGATATTGATTGTGAATTACCAACTTGTAAGTATATTAATTAGCATGGAGAGCTCTATCAAATTAATTTAGAACATCTTTTATGGTATCATTATTAAAGTAGTTCTTCTATCTAATTGAATTCGTTGGAGAGGGACAAGAGAGATAATTGTTCTATTAATCACTTGTGGTGAAGATTACAATCAACACATAATGATAGTTGATTTTATTTTATTTTATTATTTGCCCCGACTACTTACAATACCATATTTGGTCTCCCCCACTCATTGCTCTCTTTGTCGTCGTTTCCACTTTGCCATGAAGTTACTAGCAGGGGTCCGAGTAATTGTGATACCATAGTTAACCCAAACCATAATCGAAATGAAAATATTATTGCTGAAGTTCAAAAGGGTTCCAAACAAAGACTCTTAACAATAGGACAATTAACAACAAAAACATAAAATGACACCCCAGTTCGAGGAAGGAAGTGATTGGGCTGCAGCTGAGGTGGTGGAAACTGATGATTGCATGGTGGCAGGAAGGCGGCTTGAGGAAGGCTGGTGATTGGCTGGGAAAGTGGTTGGTTGGGGTAATGGCTGCCCACTATGATCAAGGGTAAGGAGGGTTGGAGTTGGCTGCTGAGAGAAAAAGATTGCGGGGAAGGAGGTAGTGGCTAGGGAGATGGACTGGAGTGGTAGTTGGGAGCAGAGAAGGGTGGGAAAAGCAATTGGCAGCAGAAAGGTTCGAGTTGCCGGCTGGGAGCAAAGAAGAGAGGGAGAGCAATTGGCGGTATGGAAAAGGTCTGCGGCTGGTGGCTGGTAGTTGAGAGGTGGAGGAAAAGGCAGTAGGCGGGATGCAGGAGTTGTGGCAGCAAGCAAGGAAGGGATGGGGGAGCGGAGATCGAGGAGATAATCACCATGTCAAAGCAAGATATTGATGGAGCACCACCTTCCCCCAGATATAACTTCAGCATGGGAGAAATGTCGATGCCAAGAAATATGAATATTAAAAAATTGAACCCTAAAAAGCAAAATAATGTATTTATAACAAAGGATAACTAGAAGGGGGAAATCCCTCCCCTTGGACGGCAGCCGTAACCCGTAATCCAAGTAGGGTTTGACCGGCTCCCTTAATCTCCTGCTATATCGGTTCAGTCGTTCCCACGTCAGTCTCTCGGGTTTTAGGGAGCTTTGACTTCATTCATTGAAGCTTCTGCTTGCCTTGTTGAAAGTAGCAGAACCGCTGCATTCTTCCACTGTTGAAGGGTCTTCGATTGCAATTCGAGATGCACCTAGATCCCACTAGCGATTGCATTGTCTCCCAAAATATTGAAGTTTTCTTCACTTGCAAGCATGCATCCATTTCGATCCATTCTTCTGGCAATCCACAACTAACTGAATTGGGTCTGTGAGTCATGTAATACTGCTGACTCTCAAAGTGCTTTAAGGTTGGCTCAATCTTATCTGAAGTGAAGGTAACCTAAACTTCCCCAAATGGTTGTGACTATGGTGGTAAGGTATCGATTGTGATGTCTTCAAATGCTCTTTTTGGTGACCGTCTCCTGTATGGAATCAATGTCTCAATCTTATCATTCTTTGTCATCACAAACACTTATCTACTGCAAGGAAAAGTTCGATGTGTTTACTCTCCTTGGTAAAGATGTTTATGAATCCAACATGTTGAGTCCTACGGTTAAATTGCCACAATCTCCCAAACAAAAGGTTGCAAGCATCCATCGCTACCACACTTGATCCTACAACTGGCTTCCAATCGAAAATCCACTAGAAATCTTTGTTAAATGCTGACCTTGTTCTCCTTCTTTAGCCACATCAGTGAATACCACTTGGAATGCCTCTGAGTCATGAAACCCAATTTTTTACTATCTGCGTAAACATCACTTTCTTGTTGCTCTCTCCATCAATGATGTGATTGCATATCTTTACATTTACAGTACTGTGGGTTTAGAATATGTTGGGCAAAACTATTGTAGATATATCATATCTTCATTCTATAAGTCCCGTCGAACCATGAGCATTTCGCCTTCATCTGGAGGAAGATGATACGCCTTAGCCCTTTCTTCAGCTGCCTTCTCATTGCTAACTTCTCTACTACGGTCTGCTCGGTGAAAGACAACTCAACTCGTCGGTCAGATGGTGATTTCCCCAAATTCATGACATCTAAAGCATTTTTGGGTCGAGTCTATAGTTGGCGTGCTACTCTTGTCAGGCTTCTCACTCGGGGTGGCTCTATCATTATCTGAACTAGTTTTCTCATTTTCTTGAGGTGTGCTCCCGCTGATATCTCCATCAGTGGGCGCTTGCCTGAATTGTGGTAGTTTTGTGCTCTGTTTTTATTGTGTCTCAGCCATCAGGCTAAGGTCTAGACATTTCCAAATGACCAATAAGGCTAAAACTGCACAACGTTGTTGATAATGAGCTTCAGGCCCCTCAAGTACAAGCTGTAGAATATTATTCTGGCTAAACCAACTCACATTTTATCTGCAACTAGCCAAACTGTGTTGTGAACTCCTCTGCTGATAGGTCTCTCTACTGTAGCTTGTAGAGTCTTAGACATATCCTTGCGATAATGAGGTGGTTGGTATTTTCTCTGCATCTCTTTTTTCACCTTCTCCCACCTGTTAATCTTGTCATTGCCTTCTCTCTTTTTCAGTCTCTGCAATTTTTAGCACCATAAGGAGGTGCTCATGGATGCTAGTTTCATCCGTTTATCTTCTGTCACTTCCTTATACTCGAAGATTCGCTCACTTGATTGCAACCATTCGATAAACACCCATACCTCAATCGAACTTTGGTAGATCCTCTTTGATGCCAAAATCTTTGTGTCCTCCAGTTGCGGCCCCTCTCTCTCCGACTCTAATACTAAATTTTGAAGTGTCGGTGACTGTCTATCTCATCACTGAAGTCATTCCTATTGAAGAGATTCAGATCCTCATCCTTTCTCCCCTTCGACTCTCCATATCACGATCGAGAGTAATCTCCCATTGGGTTCCCTCATCAATATCCACAAGCCTCTGTTGAAGACGACTAAGCCCTCGTTATATCTCTTTAAAGGCACTGCCTGTATTTTTTTTTGTGGCATTGTTAGGGTTTGATATTTGTGGGAGTGGATTTGGTGATAGAAAAGAATAATTTTCCGTGGAGATTGTTTTGGTATGGCGAATGCTAGAAAACCCTAGGATAGAAATAAGGTAAGATTATGTTTGATACCAGTTGATATTGGAGTTAACCTAAGTCATAATAGAAATGCAAATATTATTGCTGAAATTAAAAAGGGTTATAAACAAAAATTTTTGATAATATGATATTTAATAACACTACCATGGGCGGGTTGTGGTTGAGGTGGTGGAAACCGATAGCTGGATGGGGGCAGGAAGGTCGTTGCAAGAAGACTGGTGGCTGGTTGGGGTAATTGGTGCCCACCGTGATCGGTAGTGAGGGTTGGGGTTGGCGGCTAAGAGTAGAGGATTGCGGGGAAGGAAGTAGGCGTTAGGTAGATGGGTTGAAGTGGCAGTTGGGAGCAGGGAAGATTGGGAAAAGCAATTAGCGGTAGAGAGATGGGTTGGAGTTGGTAGTCGAGAGTAGAGAATAGTGCGAGAGTAGTTGGTGGCAGGGAGAGGGCCTGGAGTTGGCAACTGAGATTAGATCGGTGGGATGCAAGAGTTGTAATGGCAAGCAAGGAACAGAAGGGGAGCAGAGATCGAGGAGGTAATCACCACCTTGGAGAATGATATGACTGGCGCACCACTTGTCTTCGGATACTGCCCTAGCAAGGGGGAAACACTGACGACAGAAAATCTGAATATTCAAATACTGGATCCTAAAATTAGTAAATAATGTTTTTATAATAGAGGATAACTAGGAGGGGAAAATCCCTACCCTTTGGACGACAACCCTAACCCAAGAAGGGTTCGACCGACCCCCTATGCTCCTTCCGAATCAGTTCATCGACTCAGCCCTCCAACCTCCGTGTGAAATCATGTGTAAGGCAACTACAATTAAGAACTTGCTGCTTAAAGTCGATAACGTATGATAGGAGATGTTAAGCCTTGAAGTCCAAAAAGATCTAAGCTTGGTGACCGTGGAGGAAATTTAGGAAGAATTAGTGAAGGATGATTGTTGTCACACTTTTCTCATCAGATCATCCTTTAATTCCGAGTAAAAAAGAGAGTTGGTTTAATCAAGAAGAAGAATTAGGCCATTGCTACAGTGCTAGTTGGTTTAATCTGCAAAGGGGTGTTGATGCTGAGTTTATATGATAAGATCCATACTTAGAGTGCATCTCCAATGTTCTGGTGTATAAGTCAAGTGGCAAGTGACAATTGTGCGTCAACTAACAAATTTAAACTAGGCTTATGCAAATAATGTGAATTGATTCCCTAGTCAACTCTACAATCGTCTACACAGTAATAAACTTCTTAGATGCCTTTTCAGGCTTTTGTCTGATAAGAATGAAAAGGCTTTTGTCTGATAAGAATGCAATTGACAAATGTGGATGAAATGACTTTTATTAATGCAAATAGTTTGTACTGCTAGAGCATTATGCTATTTGGGTTGAAGAACATAAGGGTGAGCTACCAACGGATGATGTTTCTTTCTCAAGAAATAAAATGGAGAATGTTGAAGTTCTGTGTATGACTTGCTTTTCAATAGCAAATCTCCCAATACACCCTGAACTTGAAGAAAACTTTTGCAAGCTTGAAGAAATTTAATATGAGACTAAATTCATGTAACAATCGTGCTGTGCATGCATGATACCTTAAGTCATAGGGGTTACCCGTCTCAGATTCATAACTTGTAGCTCTTTATAAATCAATTCATATTTGATCTCTTTCTTACTTCTTAAAATACAACAGACTTTAATCATTCTCTTTATCTAATAACCAAGCTCTGATATTAGGTATTAGGCCTTAAGAAAAGTGATATCAAAGCATGATTCACGGAGTTTCGTCCCCTCCTAAATATCAGGAGTCATAAATAATATATCCCTGCATAGTTTATTTGCAAGCACTTATGTAATAGTTTACCCATAATATTTCTTGTGACTTTTCTTGAGGAATATCTGTAGAATGCATTCAGAAGCATTTCATATACATGTGTGAATCATAAATAAATACTTGCAGTGTATTATAAATAAATACTTGCAGTGTATTATAGCCTAACATAACATCATATGTATCGTAAAAGAAGTCAACATGTATTAATACATTTCTTTGCAGGTATTCATCTACAATATGTAAGAATTTCTAAATGTATTAGTGTCAAACGTGGAGTCACATGAAAACTCATGGAAGATTATTTTTCTTAATTTAACACAAAATTATTTCATCTGGTTTGACGGAGCAGCCCTGCGACGAGTGCCCACATGCTCACCTCGAGCTCGCCGCCTCACAAGCAACATAGGGTTTCACAAAATTTTGCTCATAACATGCAATAACCAAAAATATAACTTTTATGCCCAAAACATACCTCAAATGGGCTCCTCGACATATATTCGCTTTTTCGAAACTGCCTATTCTTCTCCCCATCTATTCCTAACACCTTCCCCTTCATTGATGTCATGCTAAAGCCCATACGGAAGCTTGCAAACTACTTTCAACGCTTTTGACACATGTTTTGCGCCTCCAACAACTACCGGAAACTAGAAATGCATGAAAAAAGAGGCCAACATCAAAATGAAAGTAAGAGGAAGGAAATAAAAGTCTCAAATGATGCAAAAATTTGTTTTGTACCTTTCGAATTATACCTCAAAGCCTAAACTGTGAGCTGTGGTTTCCCTGTACGCCGCTCGACATATGCCAGCTTGCCCTTGCACTGTAGCATGGGTCGCAGATGCTTGCTGAGTTGCTGGAGCCGCAAGTGATAGGGAAATCACGAGAGAGAAGAGAAAGGAAATTTCGGGTGAGGGGAAGGATAATCGGAGCTCACGAAAGCCCTATTCAATCAAACGAAGGGAATAAAATATCAAATGAGGTCGGTTAGCTATAGTGTTGCTGGATTAAGGGAGGGATTGGGCAATAATTAATGATTAATTAATTTAATTATACCTAGGCTTTTATGTCCCCAAACCGCTTAAAATTTACATATAGTACTTTATATCAAATTCATTTGTTTCTTGCATAGAATTTTATAAGAATAATTCGATTGACTTTCTGAGGACGCGAACTTTGGGCTTTGGGATACTTTTAAAATTTGGTTGAACTTTATCTGTTTTACGGAATTTGGGTGTTATACTATTGGTGGTCATGGAAATTAAGCTATTATAGGCAAATTCGGTTGTATCTAAATGGAAGTTCTACCTACTAAATTTCTCATAAAATTTCCTAATGATCTATTGACTACCTCAGTTTGACATCAATTTGGGAGTGAAAGGCTAAGAAGTTAATTGTTGTGCCCATAAGTTTCCACAAAGTTTTTGAGAAGTATGATACAAAGTTAAGCTTGCGAAATCCAGTGATCTGATATTCTATGATTACCGAGGCCACCATAGAAAGTCTATAAATGGGTTTATTATCAACTCCTGGTTTATGCTTTAGGAGAAAAGTGAATTCTTAAATATATTCAACCCAGTTAGCATTCTTACGGCTTATTTATTTATTTTTTGGTATTAACAAACTTTAGAGTATGATAGTCAGTGTTCAGAATGAACTCTTTGTGTAATAGGTAATGTCACTACTATCGAAACATCTCAATATTTGCATAGAATTCTCTATCCTAGGTAGAGTATTGTTGTTTTGCTTCATTCAACTTCTCGTTGTAGAAGGCAACAGGGTGGTTTTCTTGACTAAAAATACCGTCTATGCCCATGAGTGGCCTCAAAAGTTTTGTTAAAATTAAAAAAAAAACTTTAATACAAGAGACGAGGTCATAAAAACTTTGATTTGTTAGATGACTTTTTGGGCAGATGTTCAAGAAAAATCATATTTTTTCAATAGGTCAATGATATGCGTTATAATAGTGCTGAAATTCTTAATGAACCTTCAGTAGAAAGTTGCTAGGACATGAAAACTACGTACATCAGTGAAGCTCTTATTTATTGGCCAATCTAAAATGGCTTAAATTTTGGCGGGATCGGCTTTCAAACCATTAAAGTAACAATAGACCCCAGAAAAGTAACTTTAAACCTACAAAAGGAACATTTCTTAATAGTGATGTAGAGTTTTCGTGTTGTAGTTTCAGTAGGTGGTCTTTCTCATTAGAGTTGAAAATTAGAATGTCATCAAAATAGACCACAAAAAGTTTCCTATAAAGAGTTTTAGAATTGTATTCATGAGTCTCATGAAAGTATCGGGGGAATTGGATAGTCCAAAATATATGACTAACCACTCATTATAGTTCATGAGGGGCCTTAAAAGCTATGTACCATTCATCCCCTATCCTTATCCTAATATGTTGATAGCCACTTTTTAGGTAACTCTTGGAGAAAGATGGATATTTTTGACAAGATCTAACATATAAACCAATCGAGGAATTGGAAATTTATATTTGATAGTAATCTTATTGATTGTTCTACTTTTAATATACATTCTCCAATTGCCATCTTTTTTAAGGGCTAATAATGTTGGAACTACACAAGAACTAAGATTTTCTTGGATGAAATATTTTCTTAACAGTTCATCAATTTGCCTCTTAGTTTAAGCATGTTTAGTGGGGTTCACTCTATAATGGGGTAGATTTAGTAGCTGTGAACCCGAGATAAAATCTTCAGCATGTTGGATATCTCGTAGAGGTGGGAGCCTATCTGATAGGTCATCGAGATATTGTTCCAGAAATTCAGATAGTAAAAATGCTACCTTGACAATTTTAATTTTAATAGGTTTGGTGCAGCTTTTCTAACATGAAGCAATTATTTGGGTCATGGGCCAAAAAGTTATTTCTTAATGGTGTTGAATCCTACTTTTGATAATACTAATGTTACAATGTGATGTTGAATGTGTAGGACTCAACAATGATTTATGAAGGACTCCCCCCATTAGTAGGGAAAAATATAATCAAGTGAAGCTTAGCGTTCTTTTTTTGGCTTGGTTTAGGCTGAAGGTCATATCAAGGTTGGTGAGGTTGTGTAGGGAATATTTTATGTGGTGGAAGTTCTCTACTCACTTTTGAAGGTTTTGACGTTTGAGATGTTAGGTAAATTTTATGAGATCTGATTGCCTTCTTTTCAGTTGGCTTCAAAAAGAAGGCTTTAATGGTTTTTATCATTAAATTTCAACACATGAGTGGTCTCTCTTCCATAGTGAATGACATTCAATTCATTAATTCTTGGTGGACGGAATATGATATGTGTGATTTTTATGGAGAAGACATCATGTCAATTGTGATCGATATAACTTTTTATCTTGATAGATACCAAACATCTAGTCATGTGGGTAGGGAAGTGTGATTTACCCAAGTGACAGGGAATGACTCTGGATGAGGCTTTGGTTTAAGGGCAGTTCTAGATAAGACTTGAGTGGATATCACATTTGTAGTACTACCTCCATAGATCATCATCATATGCCTCTTCTCCTTGATATATGGAGAACAAATTCTTCCTCCAGTTTTCTTACCTAGAGCAGATAAGCATTTGAGCACACTTGAGTGGTCTCTCTTCCATAGACATCATGTCATTAATGGTTTTTATCATTAAATTTCAACACATGAGTGGTCTCTCTTCCATAGTGAATGACATTCAATTCATTAATTCTTGGTGGACGGAATATGATATGTGTGATTTTTATGGAGAAGACATCATGTCAATTGTGATCGATATAACTTTTTATCTTGATAGATACCAAACATCTAGTCATGTGGGTAGGGAAGTGTGATTTACCCAAGTGACAGGGAATGACTCTGGATGAGGCTTTGGTTTAAGGGCAGTTCTAGATAAGACTTGAGTGGATATCACATTTGTAGTACTACCTCCATAGATCATCATCATATGCCTCTTCTCCTTGATATATGGAGAACAAATTCTTCCTCCAGTTTTCTTACCTAGAGCAGATAAGCATTTGAGCACACTTGATGGGGTGTCTACATGTTCAACTTCTTCATTAGAAAGTGTGGTGTCTTCATGGATCTCCTCTACTTCTCCACCTTATCATCTTCTAACCCTTCATCAACCCCATCAAGAAACATAATCTTGTTCTTGCACTGGTGTTGCATATGGTCCTTTTTATGACACTTGAGCAAATTATTTTCGTGGTTTTGGATGAAGGCTCATGTATGATCATATTGGTTTGGCCACTAGTGGGTGGTGGTATAGGTCTGGTGGTAGATATTTGGCTTGTATATGAGGAAGATAAAATTGAAGAGCCTGGACCTCTAGGTCGGGAGTTTGAAGTGGCATTCTTATGTTTTTGTAGAAGTAATGCTGGAAAACATCCTCTTAAGTGTTTGTGGTTCTTGAAGCTCTACTTCATAGCGGATCTCACTATGAATTCCAATTGTGAACTTATTGGCTAGTTGCCACTCAGGGTTACTGCAATGTGTCATGAAAATTAAGCCTTCAAATTGGTTCATGTATTCAACCACTTGCATATTACACTGTCTTAAAGTCATCAACTGTTCATGGAGTTTCTTATGGTTTCTAGGGCAATACTTAGCTGTAAACATCTCTTCATTTCTACCCATGTGAGTTGTCTTCCTAGCCTCTGTTTCTTAATCAAAAGGCCGGTCCAAAAGAATTTAGCATGACTGCTTAATTTTATTTTTGCAAAGGTGATTATTTAGTAGCTATCAATCTGGTACCACTCAAAAAATGCATCTATTTTGGTGAGACAATCAAGGAACTTATTGGGGCCATGGACTCCATCACAGCTAAGTGTATCAACTTTGACTTTTTTAATGGGTTCTAATTGAGTTTCAAAGTTTCAAACATGCTAATTTGTAGGTTTTTTTTTTCTCGTCATTTTGTGGTAGTATGGTGTCTCTATGTTCTTCTAAAAGTCTTCTTCCGAATGGTTTATGTTTGTGGGATTGTTAACTAACAAAGGATTTGACAACCTAAGGCTAATGTCTTGGAATTGGTTTGCCAAGTTTGTGATTAGATCCATAAGTAGGATAATTTGTTTATTGGTTTGCTTGTTAAGCTCTTCTATTATCCTATTAGTTGAATACAATTGATTTTGACTTGCCGATTTAGGCGGCATGGTTTATTATGCAATGATTTAAAATTTATCTATATATATATATATATATATATATATTTGTTTCTTTTAAATATGATATGTTTACTATGTTAAACTAAAATGTGATTCCAAATGATAATATGCAAATATAAAAATTTCCTTAAGCCTTTACAATATGTTAAAACAATAATAGAAATACAAATAACAAAACAAATTTGTTTAGTCACAAAAATTGCAATAGGAATAGTTCACATAGATTTTTTCCCTATCTATTAGAAATCAATGGGGGTATGCTTAATTTGCAATGTAGAGCTCTCTGCATTTTAGGTGTCACTCGAGTTAAGTTATGAATGGGTAAGTTCAAGTGAATTGACCAGGCTTGATTGTTGTGCTAACTTAGCTAGTGCTAACTGAAATGGTGACATAATATGCATCGAATATGTAGATTTGTCACTAATACTTGTAATAGAATTGAAATACCAAATGAAAGAAACTAAATCAAGGGAATGATAAAGATTATTTCAAAGTGTTGAATATCAAGAGTTGCAAAAGCCTTGCCAAACGTCACATTTTACAAAGTTTCATAAGGTTAACCGCTTGTTCACCTAACCAAGCTCTGATTCCAAGAATAATAAAGAAGGTGTGAGATTATGGCTGTTTCGGAAGGATCAATATCACCAAGAAGTGTTCTAGGTGGACTCAATCTCCTTCAAGGGATAGGAGATCACATATTGGTAGAAGAGTTCAATTGTAAATCGTGTTTGGAATTAGAGTCCAGATTCTGTTCGAAATTTGGAAGTTTCACCTCAAGCACTTAGAACTTTCTCAGCATATCTCAAAATTATTCAAACAAACATTTAAATTATATGGTAGGGTGTTAAATGCTGACTAGAAAGTTCTGTAAGTTTGGCATTCATTTGATATGATGAAACAGAGATATACTGAAGATTGGTCAGTTTCTATTCAGAGGTAAACTAGTTTGGAAAATTGGCTTAGATTATTTTGTGGAAGTATGAGAATTTAATAATTTAAAATGAAAATAGTATTAGAAACACTCTAATATTAATCTTGAGTGTATTATTGGGTTTGGACCATAAGGGATATGGATTTGTGGACAGAAAATTAAAAAAAAAAAAAACTAGAAACACAAGACAAGAATTTAGAGCTTTCTTTGGGTACACTTTTCTCCAATAATTTTAACATAACACTTCTAATATCTTTTTATATCTTTGAAGTAGGGAATTAAACGAACAGATTAAATTCAAAATTTATCAAAATAATTTAATATGTGAATTAGGACAAGCAGTTGAACTGACGCGGGTTTTTCCCAAAAACTATTGATTTTGGGATTTTGATTTTCTTTGAACATAAAAGACAAGATTTAGGGGTTTTGATTTTTTTGGGACATAATAGTAGACAACACCACTAACACAAACAATACAATACTTGTGGGAAAGAAGTGCAGAAAACTGAAAATTTATACTCATCAAAAGCATGTTTTCTAGGTGATCATGAAATCCCTTGGGCGATCGGCTACCAAGCTTCAAACTGACTGAAAATAATTCATCCAAATGTTCACTCAACCAACATTTTTCATTTAAGAGTAAAGGTCAAATCAAATACAAATTGCTAAGCAACCTTTCATCACGCTTATTTGATATTAAAGCACCTAATAATATTAGGAGAGAGGGAGTGGTCGACCCCCTCTTATAACTACCCAAACCACCTATGGCCGGCCCCTTTTACAAGCTTCTATATCATGCATTGACCAAGGGTCAATGCCACCTAAGCATGCCTTGACTCCACATAAGAAAATATTTGATTTCGACATAAATAATACATACAATGTACATAAGCACATATAATTAACACAATCTTAAGGAAATTAAATATTACATAACATAATGGAAATAGGCATAATAGGCTTCTAAGCCTTCAAAACCATCAAAGTCCTCTCAAGCTTGATTTGTCACTAGATTTGGATCTAATGGTTGCTTCATCTCTCTAGCTTAAAACCTATTGATAGGGCCATCACATTGTGCCATATATTCTGGCTTTTAATTTTAGGATCATCGTCTCCTCTTTACTTGCCTCTTTTCTTTCAAGGAATTAATTTCTCTTATTCTCTTCATCTCCCTATGTCAGGTTCTTCCTTTTTCTCAAAGCATTCAAGTCCACAATCTTAGTTGCCATGATTAATTTCCATGGTTAGCAACATATAGAAAAATATTTTCCTTAATTTCAATGTATTAAAGCTATTTATTTTTCAAATTGCAATTCATAAAGTGTTATAAAAATAGACCTCTTAGAAAATCCTTTTCTTTTTTTTTTTTTAATTTTTCCAGTCATGATATTTTTCTTCTCGAAATTATTAGTAATTTAAAATTCCACGCAGATTGAAAAGGAGCGGATCAAAGTTCATTCAGACATGAGGCGCACAGCCGGCGCACCTACAAATACTGATCTCGAGATCCCTGAATCGGTTGGCCTGAAAGCTCCTTCGCCTGCTCCGGTATCACGGCTAATTGATCTGGACTCCGTCAGACGCAGCGCACGAAGAAAAATCTAGTCATATGAAGCCATATTGCTGTAATCTCTCTCCCTCCTCAAAGCATTTGAAAATTGCCACCATATCTCACAAAGTAAATAATTGCATCCACTCATACAGTCTAATTTTAGCATGCTTCTTGGATTTCCTTTTTCTCCTTTCATTTTAGTTGTATTATTTTTAAGTAATTAAAGAGGAAATAAATGATTACACCAGTTTTTAGTGGAGAAGACTGGAGTTGTTGGGCGAAGTTACATTTGAAAGCGGTCAAATTGGGTGAGTTGTCTTTGAAAATCTTTTTAAATCTACTAATTTAAATATCATACGATTAAATAAATTAAAAATAAATGAATAATTGAAGTCTACCTATTTTTGGTTTTTTGAGCTCTGGAGAGAATCAATAGGCTTTATTGGCAATTTCGTTTTAAGGGAAAAAATCCATCAGTATTGCCTAATCATCTTGAGGATTAAATGGCTAGTTTGAGTTCTTCCATGTATCTTGAGGAAGAATTTGAAATGGCTGATGCTGTTATATGCAGCAATTACTCTTTATACAAGGGAAAGAAGCATAATTTATCTATTATAAACAATTGTAAACAGCATTTGAACATGTACATCAAGTGCCGAAATTAATAGGAGAAAATAACATATAAATTTATAAGTTAAGAGCAGAAATTAATAGGAGAAAGTAAAATTTAAATTTTGCCTTGTAAAATATTTAAGGAGAAAATCTTAGCACATTTAAAGAGAAATTGATGTATAAATATGAAGGAAAAGTGGCTCAATGATATGCAACTTATCTAATATTAAGTTATCATAAACTAGATTGAATTAAAGGATTTNTGAATCGGTTGGCCTGAAAGCTCCTTCGCCTGCTCCGGTATCACGGCTAATTGATCTGGACTCCGTCAGACGTAGTGCACGAAGAAAAATCTAGTCATATGAAGCCATATTGCTGTAATCTCCCTCCCTCCTCAAAGCATTTGAAAATTGCCACCATATCTCACAAAGTAAATAATTGTATCCACTCATACAGTCTAATTTTAGCATGCTTCTTGGATTTCCTTTTTCTCCTTTAATTTTAGTTGTATTATTTTTAAGTAATTAAAGAGGAAATAAATGATTACACCAGTTTTTAGTGGAGAAGACTGGAGTTGTTGGGCAAAGTTACATTTAAAATTGGTCAAATTGGGTGAGTTGTCTTTGAAAATCTTTTTAAATCTACTAATTTAAATTTCATACGATTAAATAAATTAAAAATAAATGAATAATTGAAGTCTGCCTATTTTTGGTTTTTTGAGCCCTGGAGAGAATCAATTGGCTTTATTGGCAATTTCGTGTTAAGGGAAAAAATCCATCAGTATTGCCTAATCATCTTAAGGATTAAATGGCTAGTTTGAGTTCTTCCATGTATCTTGAGGAAGAATTTGAAATGGCTGATGCTGTGATATGCAGCAATTACTTTTGATACAAGGGAAAGAAGCATAATTTATCAATTATAAACAATTGTAAACAGCATTTGAACATGTACATTAAGTGCCGAAATTAATAGGAGAAAATAACATATAAATCTATAAGTTAAGAGCTGAAATTAATAGGAGAAAGTAAAATTTAAATTTTGCCTTGTAAAATATTTAAGGAGAAAATCTTAGCACATTTAAAGAGAAATTGATGTATAAATATGAAGGAAAAGGGGCTCAATAATATGCAACTTATCTAATATTAAGTTATCATAAACTAGATTGAATCAAAGGATTTTAAATTCTTGACAGTATAAAATAAGCATTGATATATATATATATATAAATATATATATATTAAAAAGAATGGTCGGAGACTATTATACAAGCTCCTAACCACCCTCATGTGTCTAACTATTCAAGTACTGTCCTTAATACCGATAAATTGGTCACGACCTTTATGTTTTACCTTTGTTTTTTTACTAAGAATTTCTTACCTTACCCTAATGAAAACCAAGAAATAATGATTTTTGGACCTTATCGTTAAAAATTAATCTATTTTCCAAATCTCATCCTGCATCCTTTTTCTTCTCATCTCTCTGAAGTTGCTAAGCCCTATCTCTTTATATGTTGTTCTTCTCTATGTGATGATCATAATTAACCCCCTTTTATAATGAAGATTAATGGCATTGTCTACTTATTAATTCTATTCAATTGTTAGATTACCATCTACAATTTTTGTAATTTTTTTTTTCAACTTAAAAAATTATGGCAGACCAATTGCTTCACCCATGAATCGATCCTCTTGCTACTTAAGTTGGCTTCCAAATCCACCTTCATATTGAACTAACCAGATTCTGCAATTGAACAAATGAATTAGTCATATTTTTGATATACAAGTTTATTCTAATGTTAATCGGTTTTTAGCTATTTAACTTTTATCAAATGGCTAGAAATAAAATATTTATATATAAAAACAAAGAAAGTAATTAAAATATTTCTTTTCCAAAGAATATTCAAGATTAAAGTGTATTGAATCTAAATGTTTTATGTTCAATTGGTGAAAGATATAATTATGTTGACTCTACAATTTTGATGATAACAAACTCATGATCAGTGGACCTAAAATTTTCTTATGGAGAAATTTCAATATCATGCCGTTATCTATATGAAAGAAACCTAGAGCTCAAGTTGATCGAAATAAGATCAATTATAANGGTGGTGGAAACTGATGATTGCATGGTGGCAGGAAGGTGGCTTGAGGAAGGCCGGTGATTGGCTGGGAAAGTTGCTGGTTGGGGTAATGGCTGCCCACTATGATCAAGGGTGAGGGTTGGAGTTGGCTGCTGGGAGCAAAAGATTGCGGGGAAGGAGGTAGGGGCTAGGGAGATGGACTGGAGTGGTAGTTGGGAGCAGAGAAGGTTGGGAAAAGCAATTGTCGGCAGAAAGGTTCGAGTTGGCGGTTGGGAGCAGAGAAGAGAGGGAGAGCAATTGGGAGCAGAGAAGAGAGGGAGAGCAATTGGCGGTATGGAAAAGGCCTGCGGTTGGTGGCTGGTAGTTGAGAGGTGGAGGAAAAGGCAGTAGGCGGGATGCAGGAGTTGTGGCAGCAAGCAAGGAAGGGATGGGGGAGCGGAGGTCAAGGAGATAATCACCATGTCAAAGCAAGATACCGGTGGAGCACCACCTTCCCTCAGATATAACTTTAGCATGGGAGAAATGCCGATGCCAAGAAATTTGAATATCCAAAAATTGAACCCTAAAAAGCAAATTAATTTATTTATAATAAAGGATAACTTGAAGGGGGAAATCCCTCCCCTTGGACGGCAGCCCTAATCCAAGTAGGGTTTGACTGGCTCCCTTAATCTCCTGCTGTACCGGTTCAGCCGTTCAACCCTTTACCCCCCACGTCAGTCTTCCGGGTTTTAGGGAGCTTTGACTTCTTTCATTGAAGCTTTTGCTTGCCTTGTTGAAAGTAGCAGAACTGTTGCATTCTTCCACTGTTGAAGGGTCTTCGATTGCAATTCAAGATGCACCTGGATCCCACTAGCGACTGCACTGTCTCCCAAAATATTGGAGTTTTCTTCACTTGCAAGCATGCATCCATATCGATCCATTCTTCTGGCAATCCACAACTAACTGAACTGGGTCTATGCGTCATGTAATACTGCTGACTCTCAAAGTGCTTTAAGGTTGGCTCAATCTGATCTGAAGTGAAGGTAAACTAAACTTCCCCAATTGGTTGTGGCTATGGTGGTAAGATATCGATTGTAATTTCTTCAAATGCTCTTTTTGGTGACCGTCTCATGTATGGAATCAATGTCTCAGTCTTATCACCCTTTATCATCACGAAAACTAATCCCACAAACACTTATCTACTGCAAGGGCACTTGTGATCTCTAGCTCTGCAAAAGGAAAAATTTCGATGTGTTTACCCTCCTTGGTAAAGATGTTTCTGAATCCAACATGTTGAGTCCTACGGTTAAATTGCCACAATCTCCCAAACAAAAGGTTACAGGCATCCATCGCTACCACATATGATCCTACAACTGGCTTCCAATCGAAAATCCGCTAGAAATCTCTGCTAAATGCTGACCTTGTTCTCCTTCTTCAGCCACATCAATGAATACCACTTGGAATGCCTTTGAGTCATGAAACCCAATTTTTTACTATCTGCGTAGACACCACTCTCTTGTTGCTCTCTCCATCAATGATGTGATTGCATATCTTTCCATTCACAGTGATGTGGGTCTAGAATATGTTGGGCAAAACTATTGCAGATACATCGTATCTTCATTCTATAAGACCCATCGAACCATGAGCATTTCGCCTTCATCTGGAGGAAGATGATACGTCTTAGCCCTTTCTTCAGCTGCCTTCTCATTGCTAAGTTTCTCTACTACGGCCTACACGGTGAAAGACAACTCGACTCGTCGGTCAGATGGAGGTGATTTGCCCAAATTCATGACATCTAAAGTATTTTTCGGGTCTAGTCTATAGCTGGCGTGCTACTCTTGTCAGGCTTCTCACTCAGGGTGGCTCTATCATTATCCGAACTAATTTTCTCAACTTCTTGAGGTGTGCTCCCACCGATATCTCCATCAACGGGTGCTTGCCTGAATTGTGGTAGTTTTGTGCTCTGTTTTTATTGTGTCTCAACCATCAGGGCTAAGGTCTAGACATTTCCAAATGACCAATAAGGCTACAACTGCACAACATTGTTGATAATGAGCTTCAGTCCCCTCAAGTATCAAGCTGTAGAATATTATTCTGGCTAAACCAACTCACATTTTATCTGCAACTAGTCAAATTGTGTTGTGAACTCCTCTACTTATAGGTCTCTCTACTGTAGGTTATAGAGTCTCACACATATCCTGGCGATAATGAGGTGGTTGGTATTTTCTCTGCATCTCTTTTTTCACCTTCTCCCACATGTTAATCTTGTCATTGCTCTCTCTCGTTTTCTGTCTCTACAAGTTTTACCACCACAAGGAGGCGCTCTTCTTTAACTTGATGGCTGCTATTTTCATCTGTTTATCTTCTGTCACTTCCTTATACTCAAAGATTTGCTCACTTGATTGCAACCATTCGATAAACTTGTCTGGACCCATACCTCAATCGAAATTCGGTAGATCCTCTGATGCCAAAATCTTTGTGTCCTCCAGTTGCGGCCCCTCTCTCTCGGACTCTAATACTGAATTTTGAAGCGTCGGTGACTGTCTTTCTCATCACTGAAGTTATTCCTATGGAAAATATTCAGATCCTCATTCTTTCTCCCTTTCGACTCTTCATATCACGATCGAGAGTAATCTCCTATTGGGTTCCCTCATCAATATTGGGTTGGCGGCTGGGGTAGAGGATTGCGGGGAAGGAAGTAGGCGTTAGGTAGATGGGCTGGAGTGGCAGTTGGGAGCAAGGAAAATTGGGAAAGGCAATTGGCGGTAGAGAGATGGGTTGGAGTTGGCAGTCGGGAGCAGAGAATAGTGGGAGAGCAACTGGTGGCAGGGAGATGGCCTAGAGTTGGCGACTGGGATTAGATCGGTGGGTTGCAACAGTTGCAATGGCAAGCAAGGAACAGAAGGGGAGCAGAGATCGAGGAGGTAATCACCACCCTGGAGAAGGATACGACTGGAGCACCACTTGTCTTCGGATACTGCCCTAGCAAGGGAGAAACGCTGACGACAGGAAATCTGAATATTCAAATACTGGACCCTAAAAATAGTAAATAATGCATTTATAATAGAGGATAACTAGGAGGGAAAAATCCCTACCCTTTGGACGACAACCCTAACCCAAGAAGGGTTCGACCAACCCCCTATGCTCCTTCCAAATCAGTTCATCGGCTCAGCCCTCCAGCCCCCGTGTGAAATCATGTCTAAGGCAACTACAATTAAGAACTTGCTGCTTAAAGTCGATAACGTATAATAGGAGATGTTAAGCCTTGAAGTCCAAAAAGATCTAAGCTTGGTGACTGTGGAAGAAATTTAGGAAGAATTAGTGAAGGATGATTGTTGTCACTCTTTTCTCATCACATCATCCTTTAATTCCGAGTAAAATAGAGAGTTGGTTTAATCAAGAAGAAGAATTATGCCATTGCTACAGTGCTAGTTGGTTTAATCTGCAAAGAGGTGTTGATGCTGAGTTTATATGATAAGATCCATACTTAGAGTGCATCTCCAATGTTCTGGTGTATAAGTCAAGTGGCAAGTGACAATTGTGCGTCAACTAACAAATTTAAACTAGGCTTATGCAAATAATGTGAATTGATTCCCTAGTCAACTCTACAATCGTCTACACAGTAATAAACTTCTTAGATGCCTTTTCAGGCTTTTGTCTGATAAGAATGAAAAGGCTTTTGTCTGATAAGAATGCAATTGACAAATGTGGATGAAATGACTTTTATTAATGCAAATAGTTTGTACTGCTAGAGCATTATGCTATTTGGGTTGAAGAACATAAGGGTGAGCTACCAACGGATGATGTTTCTTTCTCAAGAAATAAAATGGAGAATGTTGAAGTTCTGTGGATGACTTGCTTTTCAATAGCAAATCTCCCAATGCACCCTGAACTTGAAGAAAACTTTTGCAAGCTTGAAGAAATTTAATATGAGACTCAATTCATATAATAATTGTGTTGTGCATGCATGGTACCTTAAGTCATAGGGGTACCCGTCCCAGATTCATAACCTATAGCACTTTATAAATCAATTCATATTTGATCTCTTTCTTACTTCTTTAAGTACAACAGGCTTTAATCATTCTCTTCATCTAATAACCAAGCTCAGATATCAGGTATTAGGTCTTAAGAAAAGTGATATCAAAGCATGGTTCACGGGGTTTCGTCCCCTCCTAAATATTAGGAATTATAAATAATATATCCCTGCATAGTTTATTTACAAGCACTTATGTAATAGTTTACCCATAACATTTATTGTGACTTTTCTTGAGGAATATTTGTAGCATGCATTCAGAAGCATTTCATATACATGTGTGAATCATAAATAAATACTTGCAGTTTATTATAGCATAACATAACATCATATGTATCGTAAAAGAAGTCAACATGTATTCATACATTTATTTGCAGGTATTCATCTACAATATGTAAGAATTTCTAAATGTATTAGTGTCGAACGTGGAGTCACATGAAAACCCATGAAAGATTATTTTTCTTAATTTAACACAAAATTATTTCATCTGGTTTGACGGAGCAGCCCTGCGACGAGTGCCCACATGCTCGCCTCGAGCTCGCCGCCTCATATAAACAACCTGGAGTTCACAAGCAACATAGGGTTTCACAAAAATTTGCTCGTAACATGCAATAACCAAAAACATACTTTTATGCCCAAAACATACCTCAAATGGGCTCCTCGACATATATTTGCTTTTTCGAAACTGCCTATTCTTCTCCCCATCTATTCCTAACACCTTCTCCTTCATTGATGTCATTCTAAAGCCCAAACTACTTTCAACACTTTTGACACATGTTTTGTGCCTCCGACAACTACCGGAAACTAGAAATGCATAAAAAAAGAGGCTAACATCAAAATGAAAGTAAGAGGAAGGAAATAAAAGTCTCAAATGATGCAAAAATTATTTTTGTACCTTTCGAATTATACCTCAAAGCCTAAACTGCAAGCTGTGGTTTCCCTGTACGCCGCTCGACCTATGCCTGCTCGCCCTTGCACTGTAGCAAGGGTCGTAGATGCTTGCTTAGTTGCTGCAGCCGCAAGGGAGAAGGAAAATTCGGGTGAGGGGAAGGATAATCGGAGCTCACGAAAGCCCTATTCAATCGAACGAAGGGAATAAAATATCGAATGAGGTCAGTTAGCTATAGTGCTGCTGGATTAAGGGAGGGATTGGGCAATAATTAATGATTAATTAATTTAATTATACCAAGGCTTTTATATCCCAAACCGCTTAAAATTTACATATAGTATTTTATATCAAATTGATTTGTTTCTTGCATAGAATTGTATAAGAATGATTTGATTGACTTTTTGAGGATGCGAAATTTGGGATACTTTTAAAATTGGTTGAACTTTATCTGTTTTACGGAATTTGGGTGTTATACTATTGGTGGTCATAGAAATTAAGCTATTATAGGCAAATTCAGTTGTATCTAACTGGAAGTTCCAATTTTCTAAGCTTCTACCTACTAAATTTCTCATAAGCTTTCCTAATGATCTATTGATTACCTCAGTTTGACATCAATTTGGGAGTGAAAGGCTAAGAAGTTAATTGTTGTGCCCATAAGTTTCCACAAAATTTTTGAGAAGTATGATACAAAGTTAAGCCTGCCAAATCCAGGGATCTAATATTCTAGGATTACCAAGGCCACCATAGAAAGTCTATAAATGGGTTATTATCAACTCCTGGTTTATGCTTTAGGAGAAAAGTGAATTCTTAAATATATTCAACCCAGTTAGCATTCTTACGGCTTATTTATTTATTTTTTGGTATTAACAAACTTTAGAGTATGATGGTCAGTGTTCAGAATGAACTCTTTGTGTAATAGGTAATGTCACTACTGTTGAAACATCTCAATATTTGCATAGAATTCTCTATTCCAGGTAGAGTATTGTTGTTTTGTTTCATTCAACTTCTCGTTGTAGAAGGCAACAGGGTAGTTTTCTTGACTAAAAATACCGTCTATGCCCACGAGTGATCTCAAAAGTTTTGTTAAAATTAAAAAAAGCTTTAATACAGGAGATGAGGTCTAAGAACTTTGATTTGTCATATGACTTTTTGGGCAGATGTTCAAGAAAAATTATATTTTTTCAATAGGTCAATGATATGAGTTATAATAGTGCTATAAATTCTTAATGAACCTTCAGTAGAAAGTTGCTAGGGCATGAAAACTACGTACTTCAGTGAAGCTCTTATTTATTGGCCAATCCAAAATGGCTTAAATTTTGGCGGGATCGGCTTTCAAACCATTAAAGTAACAATAGACCCCAAAAAATAACTTTAAACCTACAAAAGGAACATTTCGTAATGGTGATGTAGAGTTTTCGTCTTGTAGTTTCAGTAGGTGGTCTTTCTCATTAGAGTTGAAAATTAGAATGTCATCAAAATAGATCACAAAAAGTTTCCTATAAAGAGTTTTAGAATTGTATTCATGAGTCTCATGAAAGTATTGGGGGAATTGGATAGTCCAAAATATATGACTAACTACTCATTATAGTTCATGAGGGGCCTTAAAAGCTATGTACCATTCATCCTCTATCCTTATCCTAATATGTTGATAGCCACTTTTTAGGTAACTCTTGGAGAAAGATGGGATATTTTTGACAAGATCTAACATATAAACCAATCGAGGAATTGGAAATTTATATTTGATAGTAATCTTATTGATTGTTCTACTTTTAATATACATTCTCCAATTACTTTCTTTTTTAAGGGCTAATAATGTTGGAACTACAAAAGAACTAAGATTTTCTTGGATGAAATATTTCCTTAACAGTTCGTCAACTTGCCTCTTAGTTTTAGCATGTTTAGTGGGGTTCACTCTATAATGGGGTAGATTTAGTAGCTGTGAACCCAAAAAAAAATCTACAGCATGTTGGATATCTCGTAGAGGTGGGAGACTATCTGATAGGTCATCGAGATATTGTTCCAAAAATTCAGATAGTAAAAAAGCTGCCTTGACAATTTTAATTTTAATAGGTTTGGTGCAGCTTTTCTAACATGAAGCAATTATTTGGGTCATGGGCCAAAAAGTTATTTCTTAATGGTGTTGAATCCTACTATTGATAATACTAATANACTTTTGATAATACTAATGTTACAATGTGATGTTGAATGTGTAGGACTCAACAATGATTTATGAAGGACTCCCCCCATTAGTAGGGAAAAATATAATCAAGTGAAGCTTAGCGTTCTTTTTTTGGCTTGGTTTAGGCTGAAGGTCGTATCAAGGTTGGTGAGGTTGTGTAGGGAATATTTTATGTGGTGGAAGTTCTCTACTCACTTTTGAAGGTTTTGGCGTTTGAGATGTTAGGTAAGTTTTATGAGATGTGGTTGCCTTCTTTTCAGTTGGCTTCAAAAAGAAGGCTTTAATGGTTTTTATCATTAACTTTCAACACATGAGTGGTCTCTCTTCCATAGTGAATGACATTCAATTCATTAATTCTTGGTGGATGTAATATGATATGTGTGATTTTTATGGGGAAGACATCATGTCAATTGTGATCGATATAACTTCTTATCTTGATAGATACCAAACATCTGGTCATGATGGGTAGGGAAGTGCGATTTACCCAAGTGACGGAATGACTCTGGATGAGGCTTTGGTTTAAGGGCAGTTCTAGATAAAGCTTGAGTGGGTATCACATTTGTAGTACTACCTCCATTGATCATCATCATATGCCCCTTCTCCTTGAACATAACATATATGGAGAACAAATTCTTCCTCCTGTTTTCTTCTTTAGAACCAGATAAGCATTTGAGCACACTTAATGGGGTGTCTACATGTTCAACTTCTTCATTAGAAAGTGCGGTGTCTTCATGGATCTCCTCTACTTCTCCACCCTATCATTTTCTAACCCTTCATCAACCCCATCAAGAAACATAATCTTGTCCTTGCACTGGTATTGCATATGGTCCTTTTTATGACACTTGAGCAAATTATTTTTGTGGTTTTGGATGAAGGCTCATGTATGATCATATTGGTTTGGCCACTAGTGGGTGGTGGTATAGGTCTGGTGGTAGATATTTGGCTTGTATATGAGGAAGATAAAATTGAAGAGCCTGGACCTCTAGGTCGGGAGTTTGAAGTTGCATTCTTATGTTTTTGTAGAAGTAATGCTGGAAAACATCCTCTTAAGTGTTTAAGGTTCTTGAAGCTCCACTTCATAGCGGATCTCACTATGAATTCCAATTGTGAACTTATTCGCTAGTTGCCACTCAGGGTTACTGCTATTTGTCATGACAACTAAGCCTTCAAATTGGTTCATTTTTTCAACCACTAGCATATTTCACTGTCTTAAAGTCATCAACTGTTCATGGCGTTTCTTATGGTTTCTAGGACAATACTTAGCTGTAAACATCTCTTCATTTCTACCCATGTGAGTTGATTTCCTAGCCTCTGTTTCTTAATCAAAAGGCTGGTCCAAAAGACTCTAGCATGACCACTTAATTTTATTTTTGCAAAGGTGATTATTTAGTAGCTATCAATCTGGTACCACTCAAAAAATTCATCTATTTTGGTGAGACAATCAAGGAACTTTTGGGGCCATGGACTCCATCACAGCTAAGTGTATCAACTTTGACTTTTTTAATGGGTTGTAATTGAGTTTCAAAGTTTCAAACATGCTAATTTGTAGGTTTTTTTTTCTCGTCATTTTGTGGTAGTATGGTGTCTCTATGTTGTTCTAAAAGTCTTCTTCCGAATGGTTCATGTTTGTGGGATTGTTAACTAACAAAGGATTTGACAACCTAAGGCTAATGTTTTGGACTTGGTTTGCTAAGTTTGTGATTAGATCCATAAGTAGGATAATTTGTTTATTGGTTTGCATGTTAAGCTCTACTATTATCCTATTAGTTGAATACAATTGATTTTGACTTCCCGATTTAGGCTGCATGGTTTATAATGCAACGATTTAAAATTTATCTATATATATATATATATATTTGTTTCTTTTAAATATGATATGTTTACTATGTTTAACTAAAATGTGATTTCAAATGATAATATGCAAATATAAAAATTTCCTTTAGCCTTTACAATTTGTTAAAACAATAATAGAAACACAAATAACAAAACAAATTTGTTTAGTCACAAAAATTGAAATAGGAATAGTTCACATAGATTTTTTCCTTATCTATTAGAAATCAATGGGGGTATGCTTAATTTGCAATGTAGAGCTCTCTGCATTTTAGGTGTCACTCGAGTCAAGTTATGAATTGGTAAGTTCAAGTGAATTGACCAGGCTTGATTGTTGTGCTAACTGAAATGGTGACATAATATGCATCGAACATGTAGATTTGTCGCTAATACTTGTAATAGAAGTAAAATACCAAATGAAAGAAACTAAATCAAGGGAATGATAAAGATTATTTCAAAGCGTTGAATATCAAGTGTTGCAAAAGCTTTGCCAAACGTCTCATTTCACAAAGTTTCATAAGGTTAACCGCTTGTTCACCTAACCAAGCTCTGATTCCAAGAATAATAAGGAAGGTGTGAGATTATGGCTGTTTCGGAAGGATCAATATCACCAAGAAGTGATCTTGGTGGACTCAATCTCCTTCAAGGGACAGGAGATCAAATATTGGTAGAAGAGTTCAATTGAAAATCGTGTATGGAATTAGAGTCCAGATTCTGTTCGAAATTTGGAAGTTTCACCTCAAACACGTAGAACTTTCTCTGCATATCTCAAAATTATTCAAACAATCATTTAAATTATATGGTAGGGTGTTAAATGCTGACTAGAAAGTTCTGTAAGTTTGGCATTCATTTGATATGATGAAACAGAGATATACTGAAGATTGGTCAGTTTCTATTCAGAGGTAAACTAGTTTGGAAAATTGGCTTAGATTATTTTGTGGAAGTATGAGAATTTAATAAATTAAAATGAAAATAGTATTAGAAACACTCTAATATTAATCGAGTGTATTATTGGGTTTGGACCATAAGGGATATGGATTTGTGGACAGAAAATTTAAAAAAAAAACTAGAAACACAGGACAAGAATTTAGAGCTTTTTTTGGGGACACTTTTCTCCAATAATTTTAACATAGCACTTCTAATATCTTTTTATATCTTTGAAGTAGGGAATTAAACGAACAGATTAAATTCAAAATTTATCAAAATAATTTAATATGTGAATTAGGACAAGCAGTTGAACTAGCGCGGGTTTTTCCAAAAAACTATAGATTTATGGGATTTTGATTTTCTTAGAACATAAAAGACAAGATTTAGGGGTTTTGATTTTTTTGGGACATGATAGTAGACAACACCACTAACACAAACAATACAATACTTGTGGGAAAGAAGGGCAGAAAACTGAAAATTTATACTCATCAAAGCACGTTTTCTAGGTGATCACGAAATCCCTTAGGTGGTCGGCTACCAAGCCTCAAACTGACTGAAAATAATTCAANATGTTTCTTTCTCAAGAAATAAAATGGAGAATGTTGAAGTTCTGTGGATGACTTGCTTTTCAATAGCAAATCCCCCAATACACCCTGAACTTGAAGAAAACTTTTGCAAGCTTGAAGAATTTTAATATGAGACTAAATTCATATAATAATCGTGATGTGCATGCATGATACCTTAAGTCATAGGGGTTACCTGTCTCAGATTCATAACCTGTAGCTCTTTATAAATCAATTCATATTTGATTTCTTTCTTACTTCCTTAACTACAACAGACTTTAATCATTCTCTTCATCTAATAACCAAGCTCTGATATCAGGTACTAGGCCTTAAGAAAAGTGATATCAAAGCATGGTTCACGGAGTTTCGTCCCCTCCTAAATATCAGGAGTCATAAATAATATATCCCTGCATAGTTTATTTGCAAGCACTTATGTAGTAGTTTACCCATAACATTTTTTGTGACTTTTCTTGAGGAATATCTGTAGAATGCATTCAGAAGCATTTCATTTATATGTGTGAATCATAAATAAATACTTGCAGTGTATGATAGCATAACATAACATCATATGTATCGTAAAAGAAGTCAACATGTATTAATACATTTATTTGCAGGTATTCATCTACAATATATAAGAATTTCTAAATGTATTAGTGTCGAACGTGGAGTCACATGAAAACCCATGGAAGATTATTTTTCTTAATTTAACACAAAATTATTTCAGCTGGTTTGACGGAGCAGTCCTGTGACGAGTGCCCACATGCTCACCTCGAGCTCATCGTCTCACAAGCAACATAGGGTTTCACAAAATTTTGCTCATAACATGCAATAACCAAAAACATAACTTTTATGCCCAAAATATACCTCAAATGGGCTCCTCGACATATATTCGCTTTTTTGAAATTGCCTATTCTTCTCCCCATCTATTCCTAACACCTTCCCCTTCATTGATGTCATGCTAAAGCCCATACGGAAGCTTGCAAACTACTTTCAACGCTTTTTGACACATGTTTTGCGCCTCCGACAACTACCGGAAACTAGAAATGCATGAAAAAAGAGGCAAACATCAAAATAAAAGTAAGAGGAAGGAATTAAAAGTCTCAAATGATGCAAAAATTAGTTTTGTACCTTTCGAATTATACCTCAAAGCCTAAACCGTGAGCTGTGGTTTCCCTGTACGCCGCTCGACATATGCCAGCTCGCCCTTGCACTGTAGCAAGGGTCGCAGATGCTTGCTGAGTTGCTGGAGCCGCAAGTGATGGGGAAATCACGAGATAGAAGAGAAGGAAAATTTTGGTGAGGGGAAGGATAATCGGCGCTCACGAAAGCCCTATTCAATCGAACGAAGGGAATAAAATGTCGAATGAGGTCGGTTAGCTATAATGCTGCTGGATTAAGGGAGGGATTGGGCAATAATTAATGATTAATTAATTTAATTATACCTAGGCTTTTATGTCCCCAAACTGCTTAAAATTTACATATAGTATTTTATATCAAATTGATTTGTTTCTTGCATAGAATTTTATAAGAATAATTCGATTGACTTTCTGAGGACGCGAAATTTGGGATACTTTTAAAATTGGTTGAACTTTATCTGTTTTACGGAATTTGGGTGTTATACTATTGGTGGTCATGGAAATTAAGCTATTATAGGTAAATTTGGTTGTATCTAAATGGAAGTTCCAATTTTCTAAGCTTTTACCTACTAAATTTCTCATAAGATTTCCTACTGATCTATTGACTACCTCAGTTTGACATCAATTTGGGAGTGAAAGGCTAAGAAGTTAATTGTTGTGCCCATAAGTTTCCACAAACTTTTTGAGAAATGTGATACAAAGTTAAGCCTGCGAAATCCAGCGATCTGATATTCTAGGATTACCGAGGCCACCATAGAAAGTCTATAAATGGGTTTAGTATCAACTCCTGGTTTATGCTTTAGGAGAAAAGTGAATTCTTAAATATATTCAACCCAGTTAGCATTCTTACGGCCTATTTATTTATTTTTTGGTATCAACGAACTTTAGAGTATGATAGTCAGTGTTCAGAATGAACTCTGTGTAATAGGTAATGTCACTACTATCCAAACATCTCAATATTTGCATAGAATTCTCTATCCTAGGTAGAGTATTGTTGTTTTGCTTCATTCAACTTCTCATTGTAGAAGGCAACAGGGTGGTTTTCTTGACTAAAAATACTGTCTATGCCGATGAGTGACTTCAAAAGTTTTGTTAAAATTAAAAAAAACTTTAATTTAGGAGATGAGGTCATAAGAACTTTGATTTGTTAGATGACTTTTGGGTAGATGTTCAAGAAAAATTATATTTTTTCAATAGGTCAATGATATACATTATAATAGTGTTGAAATTCTTAATGAACCTTCAGTAGAAAGTTGCTAGGGCATGAAAACTACGTACATCGGTGAAGCTCTTATTTATTGACCAATCTAAAATGACTTAAATTTTGGCGGGATTGGCTTTCAAACCATTAAAGTAACAATAGACCCCAGAAAAGTAACTTTAAACCTACAAAAGGAACATTTCTTAATAGTGATGTAGAGTTTTTGTCTTGTAGTTTCAGTAGGTGGTCTTTCTCATTAGAGTTGAAAATTAGAATGTCATCAAAATATACCTCAAAAAGTTTTATATAAAGAGTTTTAGAATTGTATTCATTAGTCTCATGAAAGTATTGGGGGAATTGGAGAGTCCAAAATATATGACTAATCACTCATTATAGTTCATGAGGGGCCTTAAAAGCTATGTACCATTCATCCCCTATCCTTATCCTAATATGTTGATAGCCACTTTTTAGGTAACTCTTGGAGAAAGATGGATATTTTTGACAAGATCTAACATATAAACCAATCGAGGAATTGGAAATTTATATTTGATAGTAATCTTATTGATTGTTCTACTTTTAATATACATTCTCCAATTGCCATCTTTTTTAAGGGCTAATAATGTTGGAACTACACAAGAACTAAGATTTTCTTGGATGAAATATTTTCTTAACATTTCGTCAACTTGCCTCTTAGTTTTAGCATGTTTAGTGGGGTTCACTCTATAATGGGGTAGATTTAGTAGTTGTGAACCCGAAATAAAATCTTCAGCGTGTTGGATATCTCGTAGAGGTGGGAGCCTATCTGATAGGTCATCGATATATTGTTCCAGAAATTCAGATAGTAAAAAAGCTACCTTAACAATTTTAATTTTAATCGGTTTGGTGCAGCTTTTCTAACATGAAGCAATTATTTGGGTCATGGGCCAAAAAGTTATTTCTTAATGGTGTTGAATCCTACTTTTGATAATACTAATGTTACAATGTGATGTTGAATGTGTAGGACTCAACAATGATTTATGGACTCCCCCCATTAGTAGGGAAAAATATAATCAAGTGAAGCTTAGCGTTCTTTTTTTGGGTTGGTTTAGGCTGAAGGTCATATCAAGGTTGGTGAGGTTGTGTAGGGAATATTTTATGTGGTGGAAGGTCTCTACTCACTTTTGAAGGTTTTAGCGTTTGAGATGTTAGGTAAATTTTATGAGATCTGATTGCCTTCCTTTCAGTTTGCTTCAGAAAGAAGGCTTTAATGGTTTTTATCATTAAATTTCAACACATGAGTGGTCTCTCTTCCATATTGAATGACATTCAATTCATTAATTCTTGTGTGATTTTTATGGAGAAGACATCATGTCAATTGTGATCGATATAACTTCTTTTCTTGATAGATACCAAACATCTAGTCATGATGGGTAGGGAAGTGTGATTTACCCAAGTGACAGGGAATGACTCTGGATGAGGCTTTGGTTTAAGGGCAGTTCTAGATAAGACTTGAGTGGATATTACATTTGTAGTACTACCTCCATAGATCATCATCATATGCCTCTTCTCCTTGAACATAACTTATATGGAGAACGAATTATTCCTCCAGTTTTCTTACCTAGAGCAGATAAGCATTTGAGCACACTTAATGGGGTGTCTGCATGTTCAACTTCTTCATTAGAAAGTGCGGTGTCTTCATGGATCTCCTCTACTTCTCCACCTTATCATCTTCTAACCCTTCATCAACCCCATCAAGAAACATAATCCTGTCCTTGCACTGGTGTTGCATATGGTCCTTTTTATGACGCTTGAGCGAATTATTTTGGTGGTTTTGGATGAAGGCTCATGTATGATCATATTGGTTTGGCCACTAGTGGGTGGTGGTATAGGTCTGGTGGTAGATATTTGGCTTGTATATGAGGAAGATAAAATTGAAGAGCCTGGACCTCTAGGTCGGGAGTTTGAAGTGGCATTCTTATGTTTTTGTAGAAGTAATGCTGGAAAACATCCTCTCAAGTGTTTGTGGTTCTTGAAGCTCTACTTCATACGGATCTCACTATGAATTCCAATTGTGAACTTCTTGGCTAGTTGCCACTCAGGGTTACTGCAATGTGTCATGAAAAGTAAGCCATCAAATTGGTTCATGTATTCAACCACTTGCATATTACAGAGTCTTAAAGTCATCAACTGTTCATGGAGTTTCTTATGGTTTCTAGGGCAATACTTAGCTGTAAACATCTCTTCATTTCTACCCATGTGAGTTGTCTTCCTAGCCTCTGTTTCTTAATCAAAAGGCCGGTCCAAAAGAATTTAGCATGACTGCTTAATTTTATTTTTGCAAAGGTGATTATTTAGTAGCTATCAATCTGGTACCACTCAAAAAATTCATCTATTTTGGTGAGACAATCAAGGAACTTATTGGGGCCATGGACTCCATCACAGCTAAGTATCAACTTTGACTTTTTTAATGGGTTCTAATTGAGTTTCAAAGTTTCAAACAGGCTAATTTGTAGGTTTTTTTTTCCCGTCATTTTGTGGTAGTATGGTGTCTCTATGTTCTTCTAAAAGTCTTCTTTCGAACGGTTTATGTTTGTGGGATTGTTAACTAACAAAGGATTTGACAACCTAAGGCTAATGTCTTGGAATTGGTTTGCCAAGTTTGTGATTAGATCCATAGGTAGGATAATTTGTTTATTGGTTTGCATGTTAAGCTCTTCTATTATCCTATTAGTTGAATACAATTGATTTTGACTTGTCGATTTAGGCGGCATGGTTTATTATGCAATGATTTAAAATTTATCTATATATATATATATATTTGTTTCTTTTAAATATATGTTTACTATGTTAAACTAAAATGTGATTCCAAATGATAAAATGCAAATATAAAAATTTCCTTAAGCCTTTACAATATGTTAAAACAATAATAGAAACACAAATAACAAAACAAATTTGTTTAGTCTCAAAAATTGAAATAGGAATAGTTCACATACATTTTTTCCTTATCTATTAGAAATCAATGGGGGTATGCTTAATTTGCAATGCAGAGCTCTCTGCATTTTAGGTGTCACTCGAGTCAAGTTATGAATGGGTAAGTTCAAGTGAATTGACCGGGCTTGATTGTTGTGCTAACTTAGTTAGTACTAACTGACATGGTGACATAATATGCATCGAACATGTAGATTTGTCACTAATACTTGTAATAGAAGTGAAATACCAAATGAAAGAAACTAATTCAAGGGAATGATAAAGATTATTTCGAAGTGTTGAATATCAAGTGTTGCAAAAGCCTTGCCAAACGTCACATTTCACAAAGTTTCATAAGGTTAACCGCTTGTTCACCTAACCAAGCTCTGATTCCAAGAATAATAAAGAAGGTGTGAGATTATGGCTGTTTCGGAAGGATCAATATCACCAAGAAGTGTTCTAGGTGGACTCAATCTCCTTCAAGGGATAGGAGATTAAATATTGGTAGAAGAGTTCAATTGAAAATCGTGTTTGGAATTAGAGCCCAGATTCTGTTCGAAATTTGGAAGTTTCACCTCAAGCACTTAGAACTTTCTTAGCATATCTCAAAATTATTCAAACAATCATTTAAATTATATGGTAGGGTGTTAAATGCTGGCTAGAAAGTTCTGTAAGTTTGGCATTCATTTGATATGAGGAAACAGAGATATACTGAAGATTGGTCAGAGTTTCTATTCAGAGGTAAACTAGTTTGGAAAATTGGCTTAGATTTTTTGCGGAAGTATGAGAATTTAATAATTTAAAATGAAAATAGTATTAGAAACACTCTAATATTAATCTTGAGTGTATTATTGGGTTTGGACCATAAGGGATATGGATTTGTGGACAGAAAATAAAAAAAAAAAAAAAACTAGAAACACAAGACAAGAATTTAGAGCTTTCTTTGGGGACACTTTTCTCCAATAATTTTAACATAACACTTCTAATATCTTTTTATATCTTTGAAGTAGGGAATTAAACGAACAGATTAAATTCAAATTTATCAAAATAATTTAATATGTGAATTAGGACAAGCAGCTGAACTGGCGCGGGTTTTTCCAATAAACTATAGATTTTGGGATTTTGATTTTCTTGGAACATAAAAGACAAGATTTAGGGGTTTTGATTTTTTTGGGACATAATGGTAGACAACACCACTAACATAAACAGTACAATACTTGTGGGAAAGACGTGCAGAAAACTGAAAATTTATACTCATCAAAGCATGTTTTCTAGGTGATCACGAAATCCCTTAGGTGGTCGGTTACCAAACCTCAAACTGACTGAAAATAATTCATCCAAATGTTCACACAACCAACATTTTTCATTTAAGAGTAAAGGTCAAATCAAATACAAATTGCTAAGCAACTTTTCATCACTTTTATTTGCTATTAAAGCAACTAATAAAATTAGAAGGAGAGAGGGAGTGGTCGACCCCCTCTTATAACTACCCAAACCACCTATGGCCGGCCCCTTTTACAAGCTTCCACTTCATGCATTGACCAAGGGTCAATGCTACCTAAGCATACCTTGACTCCACATAAGCAAAAATTTGATTTCGACATAAATAATACATACAATATACTTAAACCCATATAATTAACACAATCTTAAGGAAGTTAAATATTACATAACATAATGGAAATAGGCATAATAGGTCTCGGCCTTCAAAACCATCAAAGTCCTCTCAAGCTTGATTTGTCACTAGATTTGGATCTAATGGTTGCTTCATCTCCTCTAGCTTAAAACCTGTTGATAGGGCCATCACATTGTGCCATATCTTCTGGCTTTTAATTATAGGATCATCGTCTCCTCTTTACTTCTTGCCTCTTTTCTTTCAAGGAATTCATTTCTCTTTTTCTCAATTATCTTATTCTCTTCATCTCCNGAGTGGTCGACCCCCTCTTATAACTACCCAAACCACCTATGGCCGGCCCCTTTTACAAGCTTCCACTTCGTGCATTGACCAAGGGTCAATGCCACCTAAGCATACCTTGACTCCACACAAGCAAATATTTGATTTCGACATAAATAATACATACAATATAAACACATATAATTAACACAATCTTAAGGAAATTAAATATTACATAACATAATGGAAATAGACATAATAGGTCTCGGCCTTCAAAACCATCAAAGTTCTCTCAAGCTTGATTTGTCACTAGATTTGGATCTAATGGTTGCTTCATCTCCTCTAGCTTAAAACCTATTGATAGGGCCATCACACTGTGCCATATCTTCTGGCTTTAATTTTAGGATCATCGTCTCTTCTCTTTACTTCTTGCCTCTTTTCTTTCAAGGAATTAATTTCTCTTATTCTCAATTATCTTATCCTCTTCTATGTCAGGTTCTTCCTTTTCTCAAAGCATTCAAGTCCACAATCTTAGTTGCCATGATTAATTGCCATGGTTAGCAACATATAGAAAAGTATTTTCCTTAATTTCAATGTATTAAAACTATTTATTTCTCAAATTGCAATTCATAAAGAGTTATAAAAATAGACCTCTTAACTTTGAGAAAATCTTTTTTTTTTTTTAATTTTTCCAGTCATGATATTTTTTCTTCTCGAAATTATTAGTAATTTAAAATTCCACGCAGATTGAAAAGGAGCGGATCAAAGTTCATTCAGACATGAGGCGCACAGCCGGCGCACCTACAAATACTGATCTCGAGATCCCTGAATCGGTTGGCCTGAAAGCTCCTTCGCCTGCTCCGGTATCACGGCTAATTGATCTGGACTCCGTCAGACGCAGCGCACGAAGAAAAATCTAGTCATATGAAGCCATATTGCTGTAATCTC